>JASPKZ010004774.1:10000-73776 GCA_030220185.1 Diploptera punctata | reverse complement strand
CAGCGTCGTCAGTATTAGCGAATTTTTGGTGTGGCCAGAAGAGGTGGGAGAGGACATTGATATGAATATATTTTCAACACTAAACCTGCATGCTATTCTAGTTTACGAAACATGGCTGAAAAATACCCTTCCTTCTTATCTTGTAAACATGCAAAATTACACCTTGACAAGGAATGACAGAACAGGGAAAAATGGAGGTGGTGTGGCGATGTATATACGTTCCGATCTTCAACCAAAAATTGTATCCCATTCGCCTAGTGAATACTCGTCTCCACCCGAAAATATATTTATAGAAATTAGAACAAAAATGCAGAAATGTTTATTAGGAGTAGTTTATAAGCCCCCAAATGTCGGTCACCTGCATGACATAGAAATTTCTCCATAATCTGATACAATCTTATGAACATGTAATTGTACTTGGAGACTTCAACACTAACCTATTAGCCACAAACTCTTATGACACTATACAACTACAGACAATGTTCCAGTCTTGCAATATGACAATACTGCCTTCAGAACCAGCCCATCATACTAAATACTCTGACAGAGTACTACATTTAATTATAACAAATAATCCTCAAAACGTTATAACTAGTGGACAGATAGAAGCTCCAGGCATCTCTGCACATGACTTAATATACATTGAATATTCCCTCCTTTACCCTAAACATAGAACTAGACTTGTAACAAACAGAGACTTCAAATATATAAATAATGACCAATTAATTGATGACGCTGCAAAACTATCTTGGAACAACATATGGAGCCTAATTCAAATTAATAGTCTTTATAATATTTCTATTAAATCCACCTTTATATAACTTAGGACTGTAGACGAGAAAGTTGAACATTTTAACGACATGATTTTACAATTGTACGACAAACACGCACCTATCAAGACTAGACTTATAAACAGACTACCTGCACCCTGGATGTCTGATAATATCCGCTTGCTTATGACTGAGAGAGACGCAGCATACAGGAAATACAGGAGGAATAAAGAACTGACAGACTTACAGACATACAAACATCTGAGGAATAAAGTCAATCAGGCTGTTAGAAATGCGAAACTAAAATATGCACATATTATTATTACACAATCCATGTCCAACTCATCTGACATGTGGAAAAATTTAAAATCAACTGGCCTCTGTCAAAATAAACTACAGGTAGAAACAGCTGACCTAACACTAGATGAGTTGAATGACCATTTCACCCGCCTCTCAACTGACAACAACTCACGACACAAACAACAGACATTAGATGAACTAGTGTCATATTCCCAACCCAACCGAGACAAATTCTTTTTTTCCTATACTCACCTGATGACGCCAAAAGACCAGTATTACGCATTAAATCTAAAGCACAAGGAATAGATAATAAAAATAACTCTCCTGCTAAAAAATTTACATTATTCTCCCGACAATATCCCACATTTGTAATGCCTCTATAATTAACCGAACTATTCCTGACCCTAGAAAATGACTCTAGTTCGTCCTACAACCGAAATCAAACACTCCCACAACACTCGATGATTATAGACCAAGTAGTATTCTTCCCTATTTACCTAAAGCACTGGAACACATAATACACTCACAGTTAACAGACTACCTTACCACACACTACTTTCTTGATGAGCATCAGTCTGATTTTAGAACAGGACATCACACAAGTACTGCACTACTTGACATTGTAGAGGGTATAGAGACTCAATGGACAGAACCACACTCGCCGCAATAGTCTTACTCGTTTACAGCAAAGCTTTTGACACAGTAGATATAGACTTAATGCTAGCGAGACTTAAGACACGACATCTGTCGGAAAACTGCCTTGATTGGTTTCGATCTTACCTCACTAATCGTCAGCAATAAGTTTCTGTTAATAATCACATTTCTTCTTGGCGCTTGGCGAGGAAAGGGGTACCTGGAGGCGGCGTCCTCGCTCCTCTTCTCTTCTCAATTTATATTAATGATGTGCCCAAGAAACTACAACACTGCAAGCATCATCTTTACGCCAACGACTTACAGGTTTACACACACTTTAGGCCTGACGAAATTAAGGAATATATTGACAAAGTAAACACTGACTACAGACATACATCTTTATCTCAGTCAAAAAACCAAATGTAAACAAAACGCAAGCAGTAATTATCGGACACCCAAGACTATTACACTCCATAAACAGTGGCAATATGCCGGCTGTCACATTAGATAACGAAAAAATTCCTCATACCGACGTCGCTAAAAAATAGGGACTTTACTTAGATTCAAATTTAAATTGGCATGTCTAAGTAAACAAACATCTAAATGGATCTTCTCCATAATGCATTCCATAAAGCGTCTCAAAAATTTTCTTCCTACAGTTCTTAAAAGAATTTAAATCAACCCGTAGTGATGCCGCATTTTGACTATTGTGACGTTCTACTAACTGACATAAGTGATGGATTGTCGGACAATCTAATGCGTGTCCATAATATGTGTATCAGATTCATATTTAATATTCGAAAATACGATTACATTTCTCCATTTTTCCACGAATTGTCTTGGTTACATCTAAAAGAGAGAAGAAATTCACATTGTCTAATGCTCTTATTAAGATCCTACATATCTCGATTACCAATTATTTATCATCTCCTTTCCAGTATCTATTCTCAAACCATAACTTAAACACAAGATCACAACATAGTCTTTTGCTTAATATACCGCAGCATAGGACATCATATCACTCCATGTCATATACTATCTTCACTTCTCGCAACTGGAATTCCCTACCACAAGAAATAAGGGGCTGCCGGACATTGGCAACTTTTAAAATAAATCTAAATTTATATTTGCTCTAACCTCGACTTCATCATTACCCAGTGTAAGGTATATATATTAATTGGTGTTTCTCGTATAAATTATCTTATTGATACTATTATTATTATTATCATCATTATTATATTATTATTATGATTATTATATCATTATCATTATTATACTATTATTATTATTATTATTATTATTATTATCGTCAGTATTATTGTTGTTATTATAGTATAAAATGTTGTTTGTACATGAAATTTACATTGCTACATATAATGTATCTTTAACTGTTTATAATTGTATTGTGTGTATCTATATTTGTCAAATATTTATTTGTATTTGTGCTGGTTGAGTGGAAGAGAAGGCCTTATGGCCTTAACACTGCCAGAATAAATATATTATTATTATTATTATTATTATTATTATTATAATTATTATTATTATTAATATGGTGTGAATTTCTTTCATGTTTTCAAGGTCTTCTGGTAGATTAATTTTAGCTGGAGTTCTTTCTGTGTCAACTATCGAAAGTGTGTTTTGTATTGTGCCCAATCGGTAACCAGCGTTAGTTATGTGTTTTGTATAGCTTGATTTTTCCACTCGCGTACTTAAAATCTCTGAGGTGCCCTTTGTATTCTCATGTTAAAGTTTTTATTTGCCCTGCCTATATAAAACTTGTTGCAATATTTAGATGTCAGTTTATAAACTCCTTATTATTAAATTTGTTATGCTCTTCTATGTATTATGTTGTTTAATTTGTTATCGGTTATGTTTATGTTTTTATTAATTTTTTCAAAGTTCTAGCCAATTTTGTAGTTTAATTGCATGTGTATGTTAATGTTATACATGTTTATTATTAACGGATTCTCTTTCAAGTTTTGTTATTTTATGAATGTAATTTTTTTCTTTTCTTAGAAGTTATCTACGATTTGTTTACTGAAACCGTTACTTCGTGCCATGTTTTAATAGGGTATATTCCAATTCTTTGTTCTAATTTAAATGTACTCATTTTCTGTTGGTATGGATGTCTATATTTGTTATTAATAGGGAGCATATTATATGTAGATTTACGGAAAATGCTTATTTCAAGTTTTTTCGTTTTTGTGTTTTTCATTATCGTAAGGTCTAGATAGTTTATTTTGTTATGAAGTTCAATCTCAATTTAGTTCTAGCAGGATTTCATTTTCCTTTCTGTTCTCATTATAATAAATACAATGACGTCATCAACATATCTTGTGATTAGCTTTATATTAAATTATTTATTAATTTTTCGTAATGTTTGTTTCCCAAATCTTGTAAAAATATTTCTGCCACAATACCAGATGTAGGAATTTCCATTGGGATTCTATCTTTTTGTTCATATATTTCGTTATTAATTTGAAGTAATTTTGTTTTATTGTAGGTTTTGTGATTGTATACAGTTGGTTTATGTACTCTGTGTCAAATTACTGTTTTCCAGTTTAAGTTTTATTGTGTTTAAAGTTTCATTTATTGGAATATTAGTGTATTGTTGATTTCTATATATTTGAGCTTATCTGCTAATTTATACGAGTTTTTTTTTATTGTATATCGATCTTCTAACTTGATGTGTTTGTAAGTTTGTTAGAAATTAATTTGGATATTTTATAATTAGGAGCGTTAATGTAGTTGACTATTGGGCGCATTGGGTGTTCTTTTTTAAATTAAATTATAACAAAGAATTGGAATATATTAAATAAATTATAATATCAATTGGAATATATTAAATAAATTATATAAAAATTTGAATATATTAAATAAATTGTTGCACGTATGGGGAATGAAAGACTTGCATGGAAGCTTCTTGTAGGAAAGCCAGAGGGAAAACGCCCAGTTGGTAGACTAAGAATTAAGTGGGAGAATAACATTAACTATGATTTGAGGGAAGTAGATTATACAGGAAATGATTGGAAAGCATTAGCTCAGGATAGGGATGTATGGAGAGCTTAAGTCCGCGCGGCCATGAAACTACTGGTTCGATAGTGCCAGTGAGTAAGTAAGTAAGTAAGTAAGTGAGTAAGTATATATTAAATAAATTGTAACAAAAATTGGAATATATGATATAAATTATAACATAGAATTGGAATATATTAAATAAATTATAACATAGAATTGGAATATATTAAATAAATTATAACAAAAATTGGAATATATTAAATGAATATAACAGTGAATCACAACATAGTAATAAATTAGAAGAAGGAATTGGAATACATAAATAATTTATAAAATAGAATTGGAATGTATTCAAAATATGGCAATATTTCAATAAACAAATCATATGTATAGGCCTACTTGTAAGAAAACAAAAAAGAAAAATGACATACATAACATAACAAAACCAGAATGATAATCCGTTAATAATAAAACATGGATAATATTAACATACACAGGCAATGAAACCACAAAATTGGCTGGAGCTTTGGAAAAAAATAAATTAAAGCATAAATGTAACTTATAAATCCAATAACAAATTAAACAGCATAATCAATTTAATAACAAAGGAGTTTATAAACTGACATGTGATATTGCAATAAGATTTATATAGGCAGGATAAGTAGAAATATTAACATTAGAATACAAAGAGCACCTCAGAGACGCGAGTGGAACAAAACACATAATTAACGCTGGTCACCGAATAGAGACAATAGAATACACACTATCGATAGTTCACAGAGAAAGAACTCCAGCTAAAATTAATCTACTAGGAGACCTTAAAATTTTGAAAGAAATCCACAACACCATGTTACTGAATGAGAACATACCCCAAATGCACAATCCATTACACAAAATAGTTAAAACCCAGTCAATTGCTACTGGCGAGGCATCAAGATAGAGCGTTCTAAATACAACAATTAGTAGAGCATACTCATCCTACTGATGATGGAAATTAACTTCCGAAAGGCCTCCAAATAATAATTTTTAAATACATTATTTTAAGACAGTTAAGGACGATGGCACCTTCCAACAGGTACTTTTTTATTTATTTTTATTTTTATCTTATGAACTATTCACCTCAAAGGAATTTGTTATGAATTGTATTAGTATGGATACAAGATATCAGCTATAAGATCAATTAAGAACGAATTACATGAAGTAGATAGAAAAAAGAGATGAATTGAGGGGAGAAAATACTTATGGGTACAGAAACATGTTCATACATTGTAAACTGAAACTTAATGTAATTATGATTATACTACATGTAACAAGAAACTACGGGTACATTTTTGCATCAAAAATGTATGTACAACAAGTGCAACGTGATAAAACATCTTCAAGGAGAGATACAACTCGTAGAGAAAGTTTGATTATGTTTTATAGACGTCTATCTCTAAAATGGCGGGTTACAGTTACATTTTAAATCTGCATAACAAAGATTCATTAGAGGGAGTTTATATTAACACAAAGACATTATGGTATAGTTATTACATCTGGAAACAAGAGCAACATCCACTTCAAACATTTCTCAGAATTGTGAACATTAAGCTGGCTTCACAAGATGCAACGTAATATACTGAACAATCGTTTGAACACAAAACCAAGGTTTGAGAAGATCTTTTACTATAACTAAACAACAACTCTTCAAATGACTCAGGTCTCACGTCACAAAACTACAATTATCCAATAATATTGACAATCGATATGTGCAGGGAGTTTCTGTATTACATTTTTGGGAAAATGAAAACAAGCAACTTGAGATGGGAATCCATGTTTCGGACAGAAATCGTCTGGGTTATCCATTTATATTCGGTACTAATAGACTTAATTCAGTATTAAAATGAATAGGCGTATGGATTGATAACGGATAACTTTCGACCTTGGATAATCATGATTTTGGTTTTACAGAACCGGTGAAGTCCGAAAAAATGTAAAAGATAAATTTTGAAAAATTGATTAATAATTAGTCCTTGGTAATTTTGGTTTCATCCAATCCTTCAGAAGGTCCTAAACCATCTCATATGCCATATCCTAATTATTTAACTCGACTACGACGCAGTAACGGAAGGTTAATACATTTAACAGTCTGTTAGCCGTTTCATCGATATTAAACAAAAATGGCTTGCTTTTGTCAATTTTACTACAGTCGAATATTTCGCTGTTTTTCAAATCCTGAAGAGTTTCATCAACAAATTCATTGCAAAATAACATGAATCCTGACTATTCTTCCTTTTCCAGAAGCAGTATTTAACAATCCATGTATAAATTTCGAATCATTTTATGATTATAACAAGCATTGTGGTTCATTAATATCATCAATTTTTCTAAGAAATGTAATTATTTACAATTACATAATAGCATAAATAGCATAAAATATAATAAATAGAAAATCAAGACCTGATTAAATTTGGGTTCCGCATATGAACAGTCATTCGTGTACGCAGAATTATCACATTATTAAAAAATGAATAAATTATATATTTGTAATTAAATTTTGACAAAATTAAACTAATCGATTAGTATTATAATAGTAATTAATTATTGTACTCTTATTTCCATTTTCCACACAGTTCACATTTATAGGACTTTACCGTGCCTACCTCCACCCGGCCCTTACAGTGGCACGACCTGATGGGTCACATATTGGCCACACAGTGCATTGAGGGCCTCCTCGAATAAATGATCAGAGACAACACAACATTAAGACCGAACACACCATTAATACAAACATGACGATTACGATAATGATGATTATAATGGCTAGATAATGTTCGGGAACCGTATGGGCCTTAACGTTTCTTGACGTTTGCCTACATGTGAGGAAACGCCAGAAAAAAACTCACCGAGTAGCCTGTCCCGACCGGGAATCAAACCTGGGCCCGCTGCGTAACAAGCAGCGACGCTATTCCGAGACCACAGCGGTAGACCTACTGTTATTTAACGTTTTTAAACATTTAAAACCGTTATTTTATTTTTAGTTATAATTTAGTAAGTCAGGCAATCTGAAATGCATGTCATGGAATAAATCAATTTTGGAATATTTTACGGAACGTAGGTAAAAAAGGAAATACAAGACAGAGTAATTATACGTCAGAATAAACAACATTTTATTAATTGCATTGCAGCATCAAATTACTTAATAATATTTGACAATGCATCCTTAATAATTCTGCCCGAGGGCAGGTCTTTCACTGCAATCATAGCATTTTGATGCTATGTTTTGCAGGTTTTACTAGGGAATTATAGATGTGGTAGCTTCCCATTGCTTTCCATACCGGTGAAGGCTTATAATGATGACCGTATGATTTTCGGGGACCGTTGGGCGCTAAGCTTTCTGACATTTGTCTTACAGGTGAACAAAAAGACCGAAAAAACTCACCCAGTAGCCTGTCCCGACCGGGAATCAAACCTGGGCCCGGTGCGTGGCAAGGCAGCACGCTACCTCGAGACGACAGCGGTGGACTATTTGTCAAGGATACAAATAAATTTATTTTAGTCAATCCACAGTTATGTATAAGTACATATTAATGTATGATAAAGTACAACCCTACTAGCATGTACTCGAATTGGAAACATATCTATAAGTTATAAACGGGTAAATAATATACGTTTCCATTCGAAACGATCATAGCCTAAAAAGTTGCACTCCACACGTATCCTAGTAACTACTTGAAACAAAATCTACCCTAATCCACTCTAGCACATAGAAAACAGTTGTTTTAATAATAGTTCCTCAGACCGGTAGACTGTTCATATAAGAAGTGATCCCACAAGACGCCCGGAGACCCTTGGGGTAGTAGGAGGTTAAGGCTCCCGCTTTTTCTAGACAATCGGCACTTTATGTCAGCCCTGCGTGACTGCCGCCTTTACCCCCAGAACAAGAGTCTGGTACTCATTTCCGTTAGAGGCTGAGCAAACCCCAGGGCCATAGTGCCGCCAGAGGGTTTGGGTCAGTTTAAAAATCCTGACCCCAACGGGACTTGAACCCTCGACCCTCCGGATTGTAGCTCAGTGCCTTAACCACTGCGCTACAGTGTGCCCCCTGACTGATCATATACCGGTTACATTTTATAGGGCTATGATAATTTTAATTTAATTGACGTATAAAGATGGTTTTTAAAAGTGATTATAGTTTTATAACAATTTTATCATTTACTTATATTCTGAATAATATATTCTTATTGGATATTCTACACCCCATCACAACATAGGTTTGATAAATGGTGCCTAACTAACTAACATTCCTTTTACCAGTTTCTTCCAACAATCAGATTTGTCCATCTTACGATTTCCAAATACACAATCTATAAAAACTCTCTGATAAATTACAAAATAATTCCAGGTACTCAATAATATTTAGAATACAATTCACATTTTTTTAAATCAATATAGCTGCTACTAAAACTAATTTGAATAATTAGTCAAGTCATTTGACGGGCCAAAATCGAGCTGTTAACTTTGTCTAGCGATTTCACCGTAAGTACAGTTAACTTCTGTTGGTGAAATGAAAATTTGCTTTTTGGAGGTTCAAAGTGAGTTTGTGTGTGCGTGCGTATGTATGCATGGATTAATATTTGACCGCAGGTCAAATGTCACTAATTTTAATTAATTCGCCTTTACTGTAAGTGTGTCATAGATTATATTACAAAAAAACCAACATGGGAACCGTGATGTAAAAACAGCAGGAACGAAAAAAAAAATCGCGTACTCCAGAGAGTGGTATAACTTTCAATACTCATTTTGAAATTGATATGAGATTTTTTAACCATACTGCAGTCCTAAGATCTGTTTCTTAGATAAACAATTGTGTAATGTTCAGATAAAAATGTGTCAACTGAAATAATTCTTCTTCTTCTTCCTTTCATGTGATAGACCTAGTAGTCTGTTACGGTCTCAATCCAACGTTTGAAGGGTCTGCCCAAAGATCTCTTGCCTGGTGGCTGGTAATTTAAGATCTGACGTTGT
Source organism: Diploptera punctata (assembly GCA_030220185.1). NCBI lineage: Eukaryota > Metazoa > Arthropoda > Insecta > Blattodea > Blaberidae > Diploptera > Diploptera punctata. The sequence goes on along the minus strand of JASPKZ010004774.1, from coordinate 64,051 downwards.
ATTCTTGTTCTGCTCATTCTTCGTACGTGAGATTTCCAGTTGTTTCTGTATTTTTGTACATATTCCATGACTGATTCTGTTTGTAATTCTTTGAGAATGTCAGAATTCCTTTATGGTCTGTCCTTGAATAGCTCGCAATACGTCTCATAAATTTCACTTCTGCCGCAGTTAGTCTTTGTTCATCTACACTGCGAATTGTCCAGGCCTCACTAACTGATTTAAATAGTGAATGGGAGACTATAAGAGGTACTATTATATTTTCAGTATCAGAAAACGCTGGCCCAGATTATTTATAAAAGACAAAATAAGAATAGTTTGAGGAGTATGTTGGCCATGTAAAGAAAATAATTATAGCGAAAATGAATCGGCTACATGAACCAAGTTGTGTCAGAATTTTTAAACAGGCCTAAACATTCCAGTGAAACCATGTTTCTGGAGTCGACTCAGCCTCAAACGGAAATGAATACTAGACTATATTTCGGAGGTAAAAGCAGCCATCTTGAAGGGCTTGACAACTCGAAACTGGAATTTCAAACTGTAATTTTGCGAATTCAAATATCAAATGGTAACTCTTAAGCCAACTCGCTTAGTAGCTTGAACATTTTGTTGTACTGTGAAAGTTATTTTTTCATGTATTACATAGCATAAAACATTAACGTTGTGCAGTCATTTGCTGCAAATATTATTTTCGTATTTTTTATTACTTATTGTTATTACGCCTATGGATAGCGGATGAGAACCCTCTATGAGGCAGTCTCATCAAAGGGTCTAGCGTCTCTTCCCTCGCGTGCTTCAGGTCACACTGGCCCGGTGTGTAGTACCTGATCGAAGGATCCCTAGCACAGGGTAACGTGTGAAGACCTCAAAGGACAGATATAAATGTGCGGAGGCACCCATTTTCCAGGGAAAAATGTGGAGACCCATTCCCGGGGTAAACAAGGGAGAAGTCCTCAACGGTCCTTATGAGCGGAAGAGGCAGCCCTCCATTTGGGGTTCATACAACTGGGGGCTATGAAGTCTAGCCTTAAGATGGCAATCCCATCGTACATCTCACTCTGCGGAACACCAGTAACGTACCCAGAGGAAATACTTTATTACCAAAAGTCTCATAGATAATGGAAACAGGACTGTCCCAACGTTGACAACCTTGGCTAGAAACAGGAACAAAGATTTAGGCAGAAATGAAATAATAAAAATAGGAGTCCAAACTCCTATCACAAATAAAGAAACTGAACTAGAAAATTAACCAGACTAAATTAATGTAGATATTGCTGTAATTCCAGAAATTAAAAAGAAATTAAAAGGATCAGTCGAATTAGAGAAATATATAATGATTTATGATGGGGTATCACGAGAGAAAAGAGCAGCAACTGGAATTGCAATATTAATAAGTAGAAAATGGAAGAACAAAATTCACAGTTATGAGTATTTCAATGAAATAATAATAAAAATAAGGTTAAAAACGGTGAGAAATCATGTAACGATAATAGGTGTTTATAATCCAGGGGAAGGTAAATTAGAAGAATGTACAGACTTTTATGAAAATCTACAGAAACAAATTAATAAAGTTAATCCAAATGACTATTTAATAATAGCTGGAGATTATAATGCCAGAATAGGCAATAAACTTATTAAAATATAATGGGGAAACATGGAGAAACAACCCAAAATAAAAATGGAAGACTTCTAATAGATTTTACAAATTATAATAATTTAAGAATTACAAACACCTTTTTTCCACATTGAGATATACATAAATACACTTGGTCAGCAAGAGGACAAAGAAGCATAATAGACTACACTATAGTCAATGAAAAATGATATAAGTTGATGCTTGATACAAGAGTATTTAGAGGATGTGATATTGGTTCTGACCATTACCTTCTAATTACTAAATTAGCAATACCAGCAAAGTGGAAAAGAAGTAAAATTAATACGGCAAACAAAACAAATGAAGAAACTTTTAAAGTGCACTTCAAGATGAATCGATTAGAAATTTATATCAACAACGACTAGATCTATATTTAAAACAAAATGCTATAAGTAGAAATAGTAATACAGAATGGGAAGAATTAAAATATAATATAATACAGGCTGGTTCAGAATCATTTGGAACTAGACATAAAGGATATAATAATAAAAGATTAAACATTTGGAACGATGAAATAGCAAAACTTGTTAAGTAAAGAAAAAAGATGCATACTTGAGATACTTGAATATGAGAACAGATTGAAACCTGATTGAATACAAAAAAAGAAATGCCCTCGCTCGAAGAGAAATTAGAAAAATTAAAGGGAGTTCATGGGAAAAATATATTAGTGACTTGGAACATGATTTACATGGACGACAAGATAGAGCCTACAAGATTCTAAAACACATTAATAATCAGGAAAAAGATCAACTCAAATTGAACATAATTTCTGAGGATAAATGGATATGTTATTTCAAACGTCTATGGACAGAACAATCAGATGATGAGGAAATAAACTTATCATTAACTGACGAAAATATAGATCCAACTTCTTTCGAAGAATTAATAACTGTCATCAATCATTGTAAAAACAAAAAAAACTCCTGGCATTGATAATATTAATAATGAGCTAATAAAACATGGCGCTTTTCTCCTAAAACAACGTATCTTAGATTTATTGAATATATGCTGGAAGACTAGTCATATCCCAGAAGAATGGAAGACGGCCAAAATATATCCTATTTATAAAAAAGGAGATCGTCATGATTGTGAAAATTACATAAATATCTTGGGCACCTGTTATAAAATGTATGCAACTATAATGAAAAATCGTTTAAATGTAATTATGGAAAGTATTATTATTGTAGAAGCCCAGAATGGATTCAGGAAAGGCAGATCCTGTTCAGATTGCATTTTCACTATCAATCAAATAATTGAGAAACATAGAGAATATAATCTACCAACTTTTATGGCATTCATAGATCTTGAAAAGGCACTTGACAAAGTTAACATAAATAAATTGTGGAATATAATGAAAGAGAAAGCAGTACCTCAGCACCTAATAACTGCTATAAAAAGTCTATATGTAGAAAATAAAATAACAATAGAAACTGGAGGCAAAAATAAAAACAATATAACAGCAACAATAAATAGAGGTGTAAAACAGGGATGTCCACTTTCATCCTCCCTTTTTAATATTTATATTGACGATATCATATATAATTGGCAGATAAATTTGGACTCACATTTCAAAATAAGAAATAAGATGTTAGACACCTTATTTTTTGCAGATGACCAAGTTCTTAATATCTAGTTCAGAAGATGGTCTACAGAAATCGCTCTTTCAGTTATATAACATTATACAGAAATATAATTTCAAAATATCAATAAGTAAAACGAAAATCCTAGCTTTTAAGGGATCAGATATTGTGAGAGTTAAAATAATTCTGGAGGGGAAACCCATTGAACAAGTGAAACATTTTAAATACTTGTGTTATAAAATCTTCTATTTTAAAAATGAAGATCTATTTATCAAACTTAATAAAATTTAATTATATATGTGGAACAATCAAAAGGATATTTAAAAGCACAAGAAAAGAAACAAAACTAAAATTTTATTAAGTAGTGGCAGTCCCCTTACTATTGTATGGTAGCGAATTTTGGGTTTTAACTAAAAGAGAAGAGAAGATCATGAAAGCAGCTGAAATGAGATTTCTGAGAAGCGTGGCTGGTTGCAAACTTGCAGATAAGAGAAGAAGTGAAGATATTAGAAATGCGCTAAATATCTTTAAACGCTTAGATAGAATAAAAGAATCTAGAAAAATGGAAGGAACATGTTCAAAGAATGGAAGATGATCGCATTCTCATAATTATACTTAAATACAAACCTAAAGGACGCAGGACTGTTGGTAGACCGAAGAAGAGATGGATACAACTTTTGAATGTGAATCAATGAGACCGGAACAAGCCACATGGGCTTAATCCGTGAGTATTGTTGTTGATGGTGAAGATGAATTTCTTTCTTGGTAGTTTTCCTTCCCGAAACAATGTGAAGTTAATGTAAGACGCTGTTCATGATCTTAACTAGTTATAATTCAAATCCGGTCGTAAACCTTTGCTCTAAAGCTTCTTATTTCAGGAATGAGATTAATTTACATTCCACAAACGTACTCCACAGCTTCACTTCCCTTTCGAAGGAAGCCATACTCAAGATATTTACGCCTTACAAATCCATCGACTCGTGGGCGTCGGAACCAGAAGCGAGAATGTTAACCATTAGAATGAGACATTTAGTTAGTTAATACGTCAAATAGTTTTTTTATAATTTTGAGTTCCTTAAGAAAGGTACATAAATATTACCAATGTTAGTAGAGTAACGATACATTTAACATAAAGTACAGTGCAGTTGATGGGGGCGGTTGTTTTAGGGAGAACACGACAGTTGAGGGTTTATAGTAAACACATTTCCACTCCAACGAGTTGGGGTAATAGTAAGTAATTAGATTAAGTTAGTAAATGGATATGTGTGTCAGCTAAGTCTGGGTTCTGCTTTCAGAGTATTCCTGCAGATGCCAGTACGACCACTCACAGCGCTTCAAAGGACTCTGCATTTTTTAGCCAAAGATACGTGGCGCAATGTTACAACTTCAAAATACCGTGACCTGCTTCTTTCCAGTAAGTTACAGGCTACACTAACAAAGAGAGCAAGACTATATGAATTAATTATTTTATTTTATGGTAGTTGCGTCAGTACCAGTCATAAACGTTTGCTAGTCATTTCCAGACTTGTCCGGCTCACTAAATTATAATGTCTAACATTTAAACCTTAAATATCATGCAGATTTGTGTATGTCTGTTCTAATGCCACCCACTGCAATTTAAGTGCTTCGGGTTCCGGACTGGGCGAATTAATGGCGTTAAAGTGGTCTATTTTAAATATTAACACTTCGGCAGACCATTTCACGTAAATTATATAATTTTGTATTGTGCACAGAATGGACTGTGGTATGGTTGTTTTTTGTATAGTATAAAGTGTGTAGCATGAGACAGGACAATGAACAGAAGGGAGAAGATAAAATCCGGTGCCGGTATAGCCTACTCCTGTCGAAAAGCACCAAGGGACTGCACGTTTAACTTCCCCATCCGACAGACGAATCGCTATCAACAGTAATATATCCGTTCTCAACACATGTGCTGCACAGAGGTTTGTAATTCAATACAGGAATATAGTGCACATATAGCAATTAAAAACGGCACACCACCACCTCTCCTGGCCCCGAGATTGAACATTGTGAAATTAAATTAATTGAAAAATTAAAATTTTCGACCTCTCTGGATATCAAATCCAGCCTCGCTAGTCTGTAAGCAGAAATACTACAACCTGGGCCAACACGGCAGATATATCTATTTTAATTTTAAAGTTAATTTATGTTAAATCTTCATATATACACACTTATAATATGTAATGCGTTCATTACAAGAGTTCATTTGAATCAAACAATAAAGTTATAGTATCTCCGGAATTTTTATCACTTAGAAATAGGAGTCTCACTGTTATAAAAATAAAAATGGTGTTTTTCCTAGAAAATTTCCCCATGAATTAGTATTACCAAGGTTTCCCGGCTGACAAGTCGCGAGGTTTCAACCAGACAATTCGCGGGGCGGAGAAGCCTAGTTATTAGTTAGTATTTCTTTAACAGTTTCGCTGTATCCGCTACTAAATATTCCACTCACTTCAGTTGAAAATAAATTAGCCATAAGTGCTTTTAGTGACAACATAATATAGTGTTAATGTAAGTAAACTTAGAAATAAATTACAAAAGATCATGTACTGTAAGTCTAGTCCGGTTAATTGAAGAATCGTATTGGCTAAAAAATGTTCCTTTTGTAGAGAAAGTCAATATATAATTTAACGACGCTCTCTAGCAACTCGGGTCGCCACAGCAATTTATAAAATTTTGCTCAGACATCTGTTATTCCAGGCTTGAAGTTTTTACGTGGCTTAAAATCTAGGATATTGGAACCCACAACTTTACTCGCTTCCTAAAATAATTCATACCATAATTTTACGACCTAAAAACTCTGTCGACTTCTTCATGTTAGATAGCCTACCGCGAACCAGAGGACTGACATTTATTCTAGTATTGTCCACTTTCGCACCTAATAATAATTTCCATCACGCTCAATTAAAATACAATGTTTCTAGAATTAGGTCATCATCATCATCATCATAGTACATTCACGAATTTAGGCCATTTGTTGACCTGTTTCGGCCTCAAGAGAAACACCATCCAGAAGTCTTTTGAGTGGACGTCCTGGTCTTCTTCTTCCTGCAGGTTGATATCTTAAATTTGTTTGGGTATTCTGTGATCTTCCATTCGATGAACATGTTGCATCCATCTTGACTTATAATCAGAAATTTTGTTTTCTAAAGATTCCATGTGTAATTTTTCTAAGATGTCTTCATTTTTTTTGTGATCTGGTAGTGTGTATCCTGCAGTCCTCCGAAGATATCTCATTTCAGCAGATCTAAGTCTCTTTATATCCTTCTGTTTCAACGTCCATACTTCACTACCATACAAAAGAGTTGGAAGAGCCAGTGTTTTATACACTTTCAGTCTTGAATGCTTTTGGACTAACTGTGGCTTGAAGATAGAATTTATTAATCCTAAAATTCTTAAAAATTTAGATATTTTTGCATTTACATCCTTTTCTTCTTCATATGAGATATTGCATCCTAGATATGTAAAATTATTCACCTGCTCCAAAATGTTATTGTCCAGTACAATTTTACTTCTGACAGGATCTACACCTTGAAATGCCATAATTTTTGTCTTTTCTGTAGATATCTTCAATCCATATTCTTCTGTAATTTTGTTAAGTTCATACAGACTTTTCTGTAGATTATCTTCGGAATTTGCTATTATTATTTGGTCATATGCAAAGAATAGGGTGTTTAATTTTCTATTTTCTGATATTCTTATTCCAAATTTATATGTTTTGTTCCAGCAACATATTACTTCATTGATATAAATTGCAAAAAGTGTTGGGGATAGGGGACAGCCTTTTCTCACACCACGATTTATAATTCCTTCTTCAGAAAATCTGTTATTTAATTTAATCTTTATGGTGTCGTCTTTGTAAATATTTTGTATGTTCTGCAAAAGTAAATTTGGTATATTTCTGTCTTCCGATATATTTAAGAGTTTTAATCTCTTGACTGTGTCGAATGCTTTTTCAAAATCTATGAAAGCGAAATGTGTTTCTAAGTTGAATTCTCTTCTTTTTTCAAGCAATAGTTTAACACAAAATGCTGAATCAATACAAGATCGTCCTTTCCTAAATCCATTTTGACATTCCATAAGGAATTTTTCACTGAAACGTTTCAATTTTCCATTTAAAATGTCTGCATAAATTTTGTAGCATGTGTTTAACAAACTGATTCCCCTACAGTTGTCCATTTTTCTCTTGTCTCCTTTCTTGAACAGGGGTATAACAATGCTTGTCTTCCATTCTTGTGGTATATCTGCATTTTTGAATACATTATTAAAGAAGGACAACAGTCTTTCATGGAACTGTTTGCCTGCATATTTGTAGAATTCAGAATTTAAGCAATCTGTGCCTGTTGCTTTCCCATTTTTTTAATTTCTTTAAACTATTGTTCAATTCTTCGAATGATATTATGGAATCTGTCTCATTATTATGAAATAGTTTACCGCAGTAACTCGACATAATTTTTCTTAATTGGTCGCTATGTACCGAGTAGCGATAGCGCACATATTCGGATAACATTATGTCAGTTCAACTGAGTAATGATGATTTGTAAACTTTTTTCAAAACCCTTTTGATGACAACAACCTCAATAGTTATATTCCATCAGAATTCGTTAAAAATATTGTTGAACACCCGATGTAAGTTCCATATGGACAAAGTTAAAGACGGAAAGAATTATTTCGCTCCGAGTCACAGTGACTTATATAAAGGAAACTGTTCTACTCTTAGTAGCTTCCACTTCTATTATACGCTCTCCTTCCTCCTGAAAAACAGAAACCTAACTCTATTGATTTACTGTAACTTAAGGCGACATTATATTCTGGTATAATATGAAAATAGTTACAAAGTCAAATTGTTTACTAGGAGAAAATATTTTATATTTTAATTACAATATATATGTATATGTGTGTGTGTGTGTGTGTGTGTGTGTGTAATTATTCTCGAACCACATAAAATAGTAATCACATAGCAGTGTAAAAACTCGAGCCTCACTGTAAAAGTTGGTCAAAGTAGAAGCTTTTAATAATCCGAATATTTCGTTAAAATTCGTAACATATGGTTCCATTGTTAATAATTATTATTCTTGGATAACTTACAAACATTTGTTCTTTCACATTGTTCGTTTCAAATTATTAATTTAATTTGTGCTAAAACCAAGTATATAACATAAAAAACAAAATTGTTTTATTTCTCATCTACTCAACATATTATTGTGCACCAACAAATTATATTGTAATTCAAAATAAATGTCTACACAGTTTTTCCGAAAAAAAAACATTCATAATGTAATGTCTGTAAAAGAAGGCAACGTGAACCCTCTACAGGTTTTAGGAAGTCTTTGGGGTAATAAGTGGTTAAGGTTCCTAATGTTCTAGACAACTGGCTCTAGATGCCAGCTGGGATATCACACTTGCGTGACAGTCACCTTTACCCCATACCCTTTACAAAACAAGCGTCTAGTACTCATTTCCGTTAGAGACAGAGTCGATCCCAGGGTCATGGTGCCGCCAGCAGGTTTTGGTCAGTTTAATAATCCTTACCCCATGGGGACTCGAAATGTCTATATGATATTTTTATTTATACAAGGGATTCGTACTTAACATTTGCACACTTAATTTACACAATACGTACACACGCGCGCGCGCACACACACACACACACACACACACACACACATACACATATGTATATATATTAGAAGATGGGCATGGAAAAATAAAAGCATGTAAGGAACGTGTGTATTTGGGGACAAAGATTAGTGCAGATGGAAGTCATGATGGGAAATTAATGAGAGAGTAAACAAGGGTAAGTCTGTAATATCATAATTAATATGTGGCTTATGGATTCAGGATATAATTATGTTCTAGGGAAACATTTTTATACAATAATAAGGAGAACAAATTACAAATGGTGTCAAACATGGAAATTAAAATCTATAAAGTGATCCCACAAGAGGCCCGGAGGCCCTTGGGGTAGAAGGAGGTTAAGGCTCCCACTTTTTCTAGACAGTCGGCACTTTATGTCAACCGGGTTGTCAGCCCTGCGTGACGGCCGCCTTTACCCCCAGAACAAGCGTCTGGTACTCATTTCCGTTAGAGACTGAGTCGACTCCGAGGCCATAGTGCCGCCGGAGGGTTTGGGTCAGTTTAAAAATCCTGACCCCAACGGGACTTGAACCCTCGACCCTCCGACTTGTAGCTCAGTGCCTTATCCACTACGCTACGGCGTGCCCCCATGCATGCTATTCCATTCAGCAATATCCCAGTGAAGTCTCCTGATGCATCACCGTTGAACTTTTGTGTCTTTGGACTCTTCAAAAGGGCACTGGGAAACAGGCGTCCTCGAACAATAGACGGTCTCTGGAAAACATATAAAGAGGAGAGGGAACTTCTATACATGGCTACGTAAGAGTCTTCTGCAGCGGAAACTCCGATGCCGAACCATAGCTCGGGTGAGAAGCCATCAATTAGAGCATGTTCGATGGTGGAGACACGGCTTTTCTTAAGATAAAACTTAAAAATCATTTGTTATCAGAGATCAGAAACAACCCTCCGTAGAATGGGTGCCACCTTGTAGAAGAAAAAGAGTATGGACTAATGGCATTCTGAGCAGCATGAATGAAAAAAGTATTGGACGATGTAGATTGGAATGTCAGAGAAGTGTGGAGGATAATGATAGTGTACTGATTGGGCGCAGGAATATGTCGTGAAACATTGTGAAATTTGGTAAATATATATATATATATATACATGGTGTAAATGAATTACACCGCATAATTTTAACTATGTACAGAGGTATAGTGTATAACCATTTTAAGTTAATGAACTAATGGTCTACGAATAAAAAATGTCCAAGCTATTATTCAATTTGTAAAATGGTTGGTACGTTAGTGATTATTTCAAAATAAAATGGAAAAAATATGATACAGAGACTGTAAATTGCAACAAATATGCGCCTTTATCACAAAGGTTATAGTAGTCTTAAATCGACGCAAATGTAAGATTGATGCATCACATTCGAAACTACCTACAGTATGTGTACACTTTTTTCCCTTTCTTCTTTTATTGTATACGTACAATAAATTAGTTACGTACGTAGATTTATATCCAGTTTAATTGTTTATTCATTATTTTACAGAATACGATATTGGAATTCGGCGCAGTACATGAGTTTCAATACTATCTACGTACGTATTGTAGGAACAATTATTTGAGGGTTTTTAATAATAATACACTTACTGAAGAGTACAATAGGTTTCGGAAATGAAATATGTAATCGTACTGTTCAGTACCTATGTGTTTCGATAATGATAATGCAGTGATCACAAGAGTAATAACATGAAGAGTTATAGTATATGTACACATGACATACATAATGTTATTGGGAAATGAAAAGCAATACATTTGAGTAAACCAAAGAAACGAAAAAGCACCTGCAGACTCATTAGAAGAAATTGATCAAATTGGCCACCTCCATTCTCACAACACAGGCGACATCGGCGACTACAGGATTCTCGTACCCCGTTCAAGATACCAGGTGTCTCGAAGATTATATGAAAGGCTGCGATTATGCGTGCAACTAACAGTTCATCTGTATGAACAAGGGTCGCATACAGCGGTGTTTTCATTTGATCTGGAGAGCGAGGTGGCCATACTACAGATGAACTACCTCATCTATATCCAACAGCCAGGATACACTTCATCCTAATGATTTCGCACATTGAGGCAAGAATGGAGAGCAGCCTGATGTGAAGAATAACTTGTACATTCTAGGTAAAACTTACTCTAAAAAGTCCTTATAAATGACACAATTTAATCTCAGGGGATGACGATAGCGGCCAATGATGTGGTCAGAAATTACGCCTACCCATACGTTCACCGAGAATTTCTAGTGGTGACCCCTCTCGAAGATGGAATGAGGATTTTTATAATCCCAGACATTACTGCTCTTTAGGTTCAAATCCACTCATCCGTATTAAATATTTCCTCATCAATAAATAACTTCGAAGAAAAGAAGTGCGGTGGCTCAGACAAAGCCCAATTAAAAAAAATTGTGCCCGTTGAGCTAAGTCCACTGACTGTAAGACTTGTACTTTATGCAGATGAAAGGGATATAACTGGTCTTCGTGCAGGACTTCCCATACACTTTGATGGTTCGTGCCCATTACATGTTAAACAGTGCGAATACTATAAAAAGGATCATCTTCCACAATGAAGAACATTTGCTTCGAACTCTGGAGTGCGGCGAGTACGTCTTTCACCGGAGTATATTCTGTTTACCTTCAAAGTCCCATGCTCCCAAACGCCTATCAACAGACATTAAGTTCGTTCGGTGATAATGGTGTCTATTCGGATACCGCTCTGAATACATGGCAGCAGCTATAGCATCATTACCTGATGCCATAAATCACATGCATTTCGGCAAATTCCGCATAAGATATTAAATATAAAATTGATATCTTGTAGGCCAGTCGTCCTCAACTAAATAATTAAAATGTCATTAATTAGTTTCGATATGGAGGCCTTTCAAACTCAATGGTTAAAATGCAGAAGATGAAATATTGTTTTTCAAAGGCCTATCTATATATTGGAGCTACTTAATGAGAGTTTAATAATTTAGTTGAGGACTACAGAGGTGTCAGATAACAATTTTATATTTAACATCTTATTGTTTATTACATAACCTCAATGGTGCTTTAATATGAATTTTAAACGCGTTTAAAGTTCAGCATAACTGTAAAGATGCTCCTTGATGCTTTCGTGTTATGCGACTGATACCGAAGTAAGTTCTAAACAGATGTTAACATAATTACCAATGTGGGAAAAGGTATTTTGCACTGAACAAAGTTCAGTGTCAATATATTACAGTACACACGCAGGAAAAGAAAAAAATAAGGATAAGGAAAAAAATGGCCTGTCGTGATTTGAACCATCAGTGTTCGAACTCAAATAAATCCCTTTAACCATTAAGCCACACGTTAAGTACATAGATTCTGCGTGTTTCACTCTCAACTAAGACTATCATTGTACCGATGCTACTTTAACCAATGTATTGGCGAGCAATCATCTGCTAAGTTCGAAATTTTAAGGAATTTGATTACCCAATATTTCATAAACGTTATTGATGATTTATTAGCAATCATGATCATGGAATTATTACCAAGATGATAAGTTATTCTAGTATAATTACCTCTCCTGATTTGTTCTCATATTGATTTATCGGTATTTGTCGATTATTTTGATTCCCTATAACTAGCCCATTTTCCCTCGTATACAATTGGTTCGTTTTTCAAATTACTTGTATAATACCTCTCTGTAAGATGTTAAATTCGTGCGATATAATTCATTTACACCGTATATATATATATATATATATATATATATATATATACATAGGGTGTAAATGAATTATATCGCACAAATTTAACTTAGTATAGAGGGGTATTATATAAGCATTTTGAGTCAATTAACTAGAATAGAATAGATTTAGAATAGATTTATTTAGCCTGGTGGAGTTAAGGCCATGTGGCCTTCTCTTCCGCTCACCAGGACAAACATATGTTACATATGAATACAAAAAAAATACAATAAGAGTGATATTAAACAATTAATTATCTGTCAAACTAAATAATAATAAAAATAATGTCTAATAATACAATGAAATTAAATACAATTACACTTAAATTAATGATACAATGAATACAAAAAGGAATAACAGCTCGAATCTACTAAACATGAAAAGAAAAGAAAGAAAGAAATTACAAAGAAAGTAATAAACTAGAATGAATTAATCTATGATACTTATATAAGGCATTAGGTAAATATATTAACAAATCTTAAGTCTATTTTTATTAAATAATGAAAAAAACACATTATTAATTCTTAAAAAGTAATATTAGTGAATTGTTTCTGTTAGTAATTTTATTTTCAATTTCTTTCTGAAAGATGGTAAAGTTTGGCAGTCTCTGACATAGGGTGGAAGTGAATTCCATGTTCTAGTAAGAGAAACTGTAAAAGATTTCGAATAGTAGGTAGTATGATGAGGAGGGATATAAAGGACAGTGTGCTCAAGGGATCGGGTATCTAAGTTATGTGTATCAGAGAGTTTAGTGAAGCTGTGTGATAAATAATAAGGTAATGATGTGTGTAATATGTTATAGAGAAGGCATAGGGAATGGATGGTTCTACGATCTTGAAGACGAAGCCATGACAATTGTTCCAGAGATGGTGTAACGTGGTCAAATTTACGTATAACACGAATAAAACGTATGCAAGGATTATGAACACGTTGAAGTCTTTGGGTAAGAGCAGTATTTAGGTCAGTAAAAAGAGTATCACAATAATAAAATGGGTCATTGCAAGTTTTCCTACTAACATTTTCCTTAGAGCAAACGGTAAACAGTTTCTTATACTATTTAATGAGTGTATTATTGAGAAGATAGTTTTACAAATGTTATTTATTTGTTTATTCCAAATTAAATGTTTATCCATAAACATTCCTAGATTTTTTACTGTCTCACTGTAAGGGATCTGAACCCCATTAAGTGACACATGTAATACTGCATTTGTGTTAATTGAGGATAATAGTCTCTGATGACCCATAATGATTGCTTGTGTCTTTCTAGGATTTAATTGAAGTCCATATTTCTCTGGCCACGCCGTTAGCGAGTCAAGGTCGTCATTAATTTTTGTTACCGCGTCATTTAAAGAATATCTGTCTGAGTGAAAGTGATCTGCATATCGTCCGCAAATAAATGAAATTTTCAATGTTTTAGGGAGTCAGATATTTCATCTATATAGATTGAAAAAAGCAATGGGCCGAGCACCGAGCCCTGTGGAACTCCAGCTTTACGGTGGGTCCAAGAAGAGCGTAATGTAGAATTTCCTATAACATATTGCTGGCGCTCATGAAGGTAGGAGTTGAACCATTGCGTGACACTATCAGAAAGTGAGAGGGTTTTTAGTTTAAGCAACAATAAGTCCAAATCTACCGTGTCAAATGCTTTAGTAAAGTCAAGTAGTGTAAGAATAGTAAGTTTTCGATTATCAGATGCTTCGCGTATGTCTTCACATATATTTAGTAGAGCAGTATTTGTATTGTGTCCTGTCTTGAAGCCTGATTGGCACTGATCTAAAAGGTCGTGTTCAGTTAGGTAGTCAGTCAGTTGTTTACGGACTAATCGTTCCAAAGCTTTTGAAAGGATAGGTAAAATACTAATGGGTCGAAAATCGTTAGGAGTTAAGGGAGTTTTTACTTTCGGGAGTGGGCGTACAATTCCTTGCTTCCATAATGTGGGATATATAGAGGTTTGTAGTGAGGAGTAGAAAACATGAGTTATGGTAGGTAGTATAACGTCGATTATTTTGTTAAGTAGAGTGATATTTATACGGTCAGTACCTTCTGCTTTTGTTTTTATTCGTTTGAGAGCTTTCTTTATGTCATTTTCTGTAAGATATGAAAATTGGAAATGTTCTCTGTCTGGTGGATTTTTCAATAGTAGTTCACTTATTGTATGTGTTTTGTCTTTAGGAGTAAAGAATGTGCTTGTAGAATGGTTATTGAGTGTGTTCAGGGAAACAGGTAGTTTTTCTACCTGTGTGTCTTTCCTTCCTACACCCATTTTATTCAGATTTTTTCAAATGTCTGGGTTAATGTTATTAGGTTCAGTGGAAAATATTGGAAAGCTACCAAGTCCCCAATAATCTAATAAATGCTATAAAAAGTTTATATGAAACCACATTTATAAAAGTAAAGTTAGATCATTTGAAAATAACAGATAAATTTGAAATTAACCAAGGTTTAAGACAGGGATGTGGACTATCTCCATTACTGTTTATTCTATATCTAAATAAAATTGTCCAGGAGTGGAAAAAACTAAACCCCCCAGGAGTAAAAATATGTAGAGGAAATCAAAAATATAACAGATTAAATGGTATAATTAGGAGAAATTTTGGAAAACAAATGAGGAAAGAAATCCAATTGAGATTTCATAATGCCATAGCCAAACCTGCTCTACTATACGGAAGTGAATGCTGGACACTTCGAGAAAAAGATAAATCCCGCATTAATAGTTCACAAATGAGATTCCTCCGATCACTAACTGGAGTAACATTAAGGGATAGAATGAAAAGTGATGAGATAAGGATGCAGTGGAATAGTAGGGAAATGGTTGAACATATACAAAATTATCAGATTAAATGGTTCCAACACGTCCAGAGAATGTCAAATTCCCGTTTACCAAAGATGATTTACCACCTCAACCCTAATGGCAAAAGAGACCTCGGAAGACCCTTCAACCGATGGAAGGATCAGTTTTTGTAGTCGCAGAACGGGCATCATCGCCCAATACTGCATTCGGAAGAAGAAGAAGAAGAAGAAGAAGAAGGTTCAGTAAGGCTGTATAGCTGTCTAAGTTTGACGATTCGGATAGTTTGAGTAGTCTTGTTACGTTACCGTTTATAGTGATAGAGATTTATGTCAGTTTTGTCGAGTCTATATTTCCGATATGCTGCGTCTCTTTCCGTCATCAAGTCACGAATGTTAGCAGACATCCAGGGAGCAGGGTGTCGTTTCACTAGTTTACTTTTCAGTGGGGCGTGTCTGTCATATAGTTGTAATATAAGGTTATTTATTGCTTCAACGTTTTCGTCGACAGAATGCAGCATCGATATAGTATGCCAGGGTAATTTTATAGCGTCTTCAAGTAGAGCTGCATTGTTTATATATTTCAGGTCTCTATGTGCGATAGTCTTACGAGTTAGTTTAGGGCACTGCAGCGAATATGCACAGAATATAATAACATGTGCTGATATTCCGGGAGCTGACAGTTGCCCGTGGGTTAGTACTCTGTCTGGATTATTAGTAGCAATTAAGTCAAGTAAAGTCTCAGAGTGATTGGTGTGATGTATAGGCTCTAGGGGAAGGATATTCATATCACAAGCTTGGAACGCGGACATAAGCTGTTGTGTATGTCTGTTGCCAGTGTCTAGTTTATTTATATTAAAGTCACCCAGGACGATAAGGTGTTTATATTGTATACGTGCATTTTGTAGAGCGGATTCTATTTCTGCTATTTTTTTCATTTTAGGGGGTTGGTACACTACACAAAGTAGACATTTTTTGAAGCTTGCATATATTTCTATAAACATAATTTCAGGAGATGTCTCCTTATTAGAAAAGTATACATACTTAGGGCAAAGGTCTGTCCTAATGAAGACACCAACTCCGCCCCCTCGATTATGTACACGACCATGTCTAAGAAAAGTATAATCATCCATGTCAATTAAACTAGAATTAATGGAGGGAGTGAGCCATGTTTCTGATACGAGAATGGCATGGGTATTGGAAGAAGAAAAAAAATATTCTAATTTCGTCTACATGCGCCGTTAAACTTTGTGCGTTCAAGTGCATCACATGCAGGAAAGACGGGAAGGGGGAGAATGCTGTTTCTAGAACCTGTCTTGCATTATTGTTGTTTGGAAAGGGTGTGAGAAGGGTAGTGTCCTCTAACCTGTCAGAGACCGCCAAATGAATAGCATTATTTGGGTGGAAAATTTCTAAAATATTTTAACTAGAAGTATAAGAAAAAAACAAGTCGCTAATATCTTAATAAAATATAATATTAATAATGAATCTAAAATTTCTTAATATAATACTAATAATTAATGACAAATTTTTAATATAATATTAAAATTAAAGTAAAATTTCTAAATATAATACTAATAATTAATGTGAAATTTCTAAATTTAATTTTAATAATTCATATGAAAGCGCTAAATTGGGGATATGGTATCACTGGGCGTGTTTGCACTAGGTATATTTACATATCAGAGGCCCGGTGATGATGCGTTTGGTATCTCCATTTTTCACATGTATTGCGCCATCAATTGTCCACACATTTGTGACAACACATTTTGTGATGCAGTCCTTTAACAATTTATATCTAATTTGGGTGAGGTCTTCTCTTACTGTGATCCCACTGCCTTTCAATTGTGTTTTATTTTGAAAGACCTCCCTTCTCTTTCTATAACTAATGAACTTAACAATAACCGGCCGTGGTCTATCCGACTTTCTCCCAACCCTGTGACTCCTGTCGATATCACAGGTTTCTAATTTAACTCCAATTTTGGAGGCCACGTCGATTGCTATATTGTCCGTATCTTCACCATCCTGTTCAGGTATACCGAAAATACGTAGACACGAATAAATATGTACTAATTATAATTAAATTTGTAAACTGGTTGGGACACCACTGATTATTTGAAATTAAAATAGAAATTATATGATACAGACACTATATCTTGCAATAAGCATGCGCCTTTAGCTCAGTGGTTATAGCGTCGTTCTACCAACAGAAGTGTAAGATCAATGCATTACGTTCGAAACTACTTGCAGTAACTGTACACTTATTTTCCTTCCTTCCTTAATCATGTACGTACTGTAAATTAGTTACATACGTAGATTTACTGCTGGTTTAATTGTTTGTCCATTATTTTACAGAATACGGTATTGAAATGTTGGCGCAATACATGAGTTAAAAGACTTTCTACGTAAGTGTTGTACAGATAATTTTTTGAAAGGTTGTAATAATAATACACTTACTGTACAGTACAATATGTTTCGCAAAAAAAGTGTAATTATACTGTACAGTTCTTATGTACTTAGATAAATGATAGTAAAATGATCACAAGAGTAATAACATGAAGAGGTATAGTGTATGTACACATGGCATACATAATGTTATTGGGAAATAAAAAGCAATACATTTGAGTAAACCAGAAAAAAGTAGAGTACATGCTGACTCATTAAATAAATTGTTCAAATGGGCAACTTCCATTCTCACAACACAAGCAACGTCGGCGATTAAGTATTGTCGTGCCCCGTTCAAGATACCAGATGTCTCGCGGATCACATCCCATGCTGCGATTATGCGCGCAACTAACAGTTCATCTGTATGAACAGGAGTCGCACACACTAATGTTATCAGGTGTCCCCACAAAAATAATCAAGTGGACAGAGATCTGGAGAGCGAGCTGGCCACACTACAGTTGACTACCTCTTCCCATATCCAGCGACCAGGATACACTTCATCCAAATTATTTCGTACATTCCTGCAGAAATATGGAGCAGCCCGATGTGAAGAGGAACTTATTCTAGCAATCTAGGTAGGACTTGCTCTAAAAATGTCTTACAAATTACACCATTTAATCTCTGGGGATGACGATAGGGATCAGTGACGTGGTCAGAAATTGCGCCTACCCATTCGTTCACCGAAAATCTCTGCTGGTGACCCACCTCGAAGTCGGCATGAGGATTTTCATAACCCCACACATGACTGATATATCAGTTCAGAACCACCATATATATATATTAAATATTGCTTCATCAATGAATAATACCGAGGAAAAGAAGTGCGGTGGCTACAACAAAGCTCAATTACAAAATTGTACCCGTTGACTAAATCCACTGGCTGTAAGGCTTGTACTTTTTGCAGATGAAAGAGATAGAGCTGGTCTTCGTGCAGGACTTCTCATACACTTCGATGGTTCGTGCCCATTACACGTTGAACAGCACGAGTACTATTAGAAGGATCATCTTCCACCCTATGAAAAACATTTTCTTCGAACAATACGGTGAGGCGCGTTCGTCTTTCACGGGCGTCTACTCTGTTTACATTCAACGTCCAATGCTCCTCCAAACGCCTATCTACATACTCTAAGGTTGTTCGGTGAGGATGGCGTCTATTCGGATACCGCTCCGAATACATGGCAGTAGCTCTAGCACCATTACCTTATGCTGCACCATAAAGCAGATGCATTTCTGCAGTTCAGCATTACACATTAAATATAAAATTGGTAGCTGGTAGGTCAGTCGTCCTCAACTAAATAATTAAACTTCATTGAATAGTTCCAATATGGAGGCCTTTCAAAAACAATGTTTCTTCTTCTGCATTTAAACTGGTAGGTCAGTCGTCCTCAACTAAATTATTTAGTTAAAATGCAGAAGATGAAATAATGTTTTTGAAAGGCCTTCATATTGGAACTATTTATTGAAGTTTTATAATTTACTTGATCACGACTGACGTACTAGATACCAATTTTATATTTAATATCTTATTACATAACCTGAACGATGCTTTAATATAAATTTTAAGCCTTGAAAGTTCAAAATAACTGTAAAGATGTTCCACGATGCTTTCTTGTAATGCGACTGATACTGAAGTAACTTCTAATCAGATATTAATGTAATAACCGACATGGGGATAGGTATTCTGCGCATGCCTATACTCAACAAATTTAGTGTCAATATTACACTGTACACACACAGGGGAAACAAAAGAAGAAAAGAAAAAAAAAGTGGGCTGCCGTGAATTGAACCATCAGTGTTCGAACAAAAATCTGTGACTTTAACCGTTAAGCCATAATTTAAGTACGCAGAATTTGTCTTTTTCACTCTGAGCTTAAGGCTCCCATTGTATCGATGCTACTTTAACTAGTGCAGTGGCGTGCAATCGTCTACTAAGTTCGAAATTTTAAGTAATTTGATAATCCAATATTTCATAAACGTTGTTGATGAATTATTAGCAATCAGGATCTCGGGAATTATTAACAAGATCTGAATTTATTCTAGTATCATTTTCTCTCCTATTTTTCCCTCCTATTGATTTATCAGTATCAGTTGTGCGCGAGAAGAAACGTTGTAATGAAATGTTCTGAATGGCTATGAGTGGATATTAGCTTTCCCATTATTAAGAATTAATTTAGAACAATGACAGTCGTTGGAAAATTCTGCTCCATCTGCTTATGGGAATGGAAGACTCAGAATAACATTCGAAGAGGCTGGAATAAAAGAAATGTTCACTTAAGCAGGAATTCTCTAGCGATGAACTTGCTCTGCAACAGAAATGTCCCTTTTGTCATATGGTAAACGGGATACAGCTGGTGTTTTAAATACATTACTCAAAAAACACAAAAATAGCTTCAAAAGAATAATAAACATTACAAATCACCCCGCTCAACTCCCGAATCTTCTATGTCGGACAAAGCATTGTCTTTTTTTTCACAATAAAATATCAGTATGTCTATATATTAACATGAGACCGATTGCGGGTCTTTCCACTTTTCAGCGGTTGCCCTTTTAACATCAGACTAGGTGCGAACAAGTGAGGTTGTGATATTTTATCCACTCTAGGGAAACAAATTTGTTATGCCACTTTTCCAAAGACAGACATTTCAGCAGAAATAATATTTTTTTTTTATTCCAGACTCTTCGAAAGATATTTTGGGTCTTACAATTCCATAGGCAGATGGGACAGGATTTTCCAACGACTATTAGTGTTCTAAATTCTTAATAACGGGAAAGTTTGCGTTTACTTTTGGCCAATCAGAATACTTCAGTAGAAATCTATTTGTTTTTTCTTTCACAACTTCCTATGTTTTAGAAAATCGCTTTTAAAAATGTTTTTAAAACTATATTTAAAACATTCTCCAAACATCTCCTAACTCTAATTTATTAATAGAGTATCACTTATTGCCTCTATCGATCACTTTTCTTCATATATTAAATCAAACAATTCTCTGCACGCGACGATAGGCCTCAGCTGCCAGCCGCCTTCTCTAATAAAAAAGCTACTTTCAAAAAACGCAATAATTTGCACACAAGTTCTTGTGCGGTAATTGAAGTCCATAAATAACTATATATCCTAACAGAAATTTGTACTACTACTCAGAACTGTTTTTTCGTAACTAAATTTAAAGTAGGACGATTTTTTAGTGTTTCGAAGGTATGATTCCAGGTGTATTTAACACAATATCTGGTTGTATAGAAACATATTATATATATCAATGAAAAGTACAAACCTTGAGGTAAAGTATCCATATAGAATAAGAATAATAACTCACTGGACTTTAATGCAAAAGTATTTATTTCTACAGCTCGGTACACAACTGGGATGCGGACCAGATGAGTTCTTATCTATCGGCAAATCCCGATGATTATATTGTCCACATCAATTTTAGAATTCTACCCATATTTGCAGATAAGTGAAGAACAGTTATCTGGCAATAATTTTAGAATGGAGAAAGATGAATTGGCGAGAGTTAGTAAAATACTTTTTTCCAGCTAGATTTGGGATCTGGCCAACTGTGCGGTGCCCAACCAGCATCGAGAAGTATTTGGGTAGCTATAATAACTAGCGACCCCAGGTTGAGAATACCAGCTATAACGGCTGGAGGATCTGACATGCTGACCACATGTCACCCTACACTGGCTAGATGATCGTCTACCTCTGTGATTAACACATGTGAATGTGAGGCCAACAGCCGGCTGGTCAGCCAAAAATCTTCAAGGTCTGTCGTGGTTTGAGTTTATTGTTTTTTTCATACCAAGAAGATCGGGATAAATAGATTCCCGGGCAAGCGTGCTCTGCCATACCATTCATCCGATTGAGATGGGGCTTTCTGAAAAAATGTTCAGGATTTTCCGGGGATGAACATAGACTACAAGAGAGTTGTAATACTCAACCACTTCACCCCTGAAATCACCCCTTATAGTGAAAAACGTGAAATAAACTCTCTATTGTGACTCTTAAATGACTTCTACAGCCTAAACCATAACAAGTACACAAATTGATGTACACAGAATTGAATATCTTAAAAAAACTACAAAAAAAGTGGATTATAACAGCGCACGGCTGGTGGTATGCTCACATTAACATTTATTAAGAGTAATAGCGCATGCCGGGAATAATCTAGCATATATATATATATATATATATATATATATATGGTATGATAAGAAAAATAAATGCCTGGACGGGATTCGAACCCGGATCTCTGAGTCTGTACCTCAGTGTGATATCCATTACACTACCAGGCGAATCCAATTCAAACACTTATTTTTCTTATATATGTATTATACTCTCCATTATTACTAGATGTCGCGAGAACACTGTCTTCACTGCCATCTAGTAGCTGACTATATCAAGTAAGCAAATTAAAGAGAATATTTATTTTACTTTATAGCAGTGACGCTTTATATATATATATATATATATATATATATATATGAAATGTGAAAATCAATACAAACAACTTCAAACACTGATCTGAACTGAGATCTGTTATTTTTCTGAGACTGTAGGTTACTTAAGATAAGTAATGTCATGAGTGATTTCCAATTTCTCTAGAGAATAATTGTATATGTTACTACTCCTCAACCTGTAGCATTAGTAATTCTTAGAATTACTAATTTGGTTATTATTTGGGACCACACAATAAGCTTTTGTATACAGTGGTTAACGGTAATTCAAGGGTTGGCAGGTACATGTACCTAGCGAAGCGAAACTAAAGTTTATTATAATAGTGTAAATTTTATTGACGTGTTGAATATGGTCTAATTTTCAAAACAATAAATTTTGTTAACAGGAATACATAGCATTAGTAATTCCTAGAATTAATTTAGTTATTATGTGGGACCACACAATAAGCTCTTGTTATACAGTGGTTAACGGTAACTCAAGGTACATAATAGTAATAATACTTTATTTTAGCTGGCAGAGTTAAGGCCATAAGGCCTTCTCTTCCACTCAACCAGCGGATAGTAGAATTATACAAACATTACATACTTATTACAGTTTTAAGATATTAAAATACAGACTAAACAAAATACAGATGATTTGATCTAATACTAGCTAATACTAATAAAAACATGGAACATAATAAAATTAAAATGATACAAAATAAAGTGAGTAGCTTCCAAGATGATTATTTATAGAATGCTGTATATAGTTGTTATGCAGTTAATGTTTTCATCGTATCGAACTTAAAATATCAGTTAATTTGTATTTGAATAATACTAGCGATTGACAGTCCCTGACATGACTGGGAAGTGAGTTCCATGCCCCAGTCATAGATATTGTGTAAGATTCAGAGTATAGACATATCCTGTGCTGTGGTATCAGAAGTAAAGGAGAGTCTTGTGATCTTGTTCCTAAATTGTGATGAGCCGATAAAATTTGAAAACGTGTTGTTAAATAACTTGGTAAATATGTGTGCAGAATTTGGAATAGTAAGGTATGTGAATGTAAAGTTCTTCTGTCATTTAGGCGTAGCTATGATAAGGCCTGAAATGAAGGAGACACGTGGTCATAACGACGGAGATTGAATATAAATCGAATGCACGCATTATGAGCACGCTGTAGTCTGTCAGATAGTTAAGTTGTCAGATTAGTCAGTAATATGTCGCAGTAGTCGAAGTGTGACATTATAAGAGTCTGTACAAGTATTTGTTTTAATTTTGTAGGAAGGAAGTTTTTAAAACTATTTAGGGAGTGAATAATTGAGAACACTTTCTTGCAGGTATTGTTCACCTGGATTTTCCAGTCTAGGTGTTGGTCTATATAGATACCCAGATTTTTTACTAATGAGCTGTAGGGGATGTTTTTGTCATTTAGGAGAATGGTAGGGATATTTTCGTAATTTATAATGTTTTGTATTAGCCGATGTCCTATAATTATGCACTTTGTCTTGTCAGCATTAAGATTAAGTCCATGCTTCCTCGACCATTGGGAACTTGAGACTAGGTCACTATTTAGTTTGTCTAGTGTGTCATGTACATCGTCAGGATGGGAGTGAATGTAAATTTGCAAATCATCAGCTTATAGGTGATGTCAACAATAAGTAAGTCTAGTGCATATTTCGTTAATATAGGTAGAAAACAGAAGTGGTCCTAACACTGAACCTTGTTGGACGCCACCCTTCAGTGATAGCCAAGATGAGGAAAGTTCTGCATTGGATACACATTGCTGGCGATCATGAACGTAGGATCCAAGCCAGTTAACAGCATTGTCCGAATGATACAGAGCGCGCAATTTTGCTATTAGTATGTCAGTGTCAACATTATCGAAAGATTTCACCAAAGTCCAAGAGTGTTAATATTGCCATGTGGTCATTGTCCATTGCTTCCCGCGCATCTTCGGTAACTTTAAGTAGTGTGGTTGCCGTACTATGGCCTGTCCTAAAACCTGAATGGTATGGGTCGAGTACGTTATGCGTGTTAAGGTAATCAGTTAATTGTCCATGAACAATGCGCTCCAAGACCTTAGATAGGTCTGGGAGGATACTGATTGGTCTAAAGTCGTTTGGTGTTACAGGTAATTTAATTTTAGGGATTGGTCTGACTATAGCTTTTCTCCAAAAGTCAGGCTAAATTGAGGTCATGATTAAGTCATTAAATATATGGGTCACAGTTGGGAGTATGACATGGAGTGTTTTCTTTAAAAAAGTCGATAATCATATTGTCTGTAACTTGTGTCTTAGTTCTAATGCGGTCCAGGGATAGTTTAACGTCGATTGGCATTATATAGGAATAGAAGAATTTTTCTCGGGACGGAGTAGGTGTGGATAGGAGCTGATCTATAGTTTGTTGTTTGGTCGTAGTGTTTATGTTAAGTGTGGCATACGATGTGAAATGTTGGTTTAGATCGTCCAGTGATATGTTAATGCTCTCTCCTTTGGTTGTCGGTTGCCGTAGACCCATTGAGCTAATACGTTTCCACATATCACTTGCTTTTGTATTTGGATCAATGAGACTATGAGCATACCTCAACTTAGCGTTCCTAATGTTTTGATTCGTTTCGTTTATTAATGTCTTATATTGTCTTAAGTTAGCGTCACTTTTGTCCCGTCTATATTTTCGAAAAGCAGCATCCCTCTCAGCCATCAGTAGTCGAATTTCGTGGGACATCCAGGGAGCTGAGGATTTAGTAATTCCTCTAGTCTTCAAGGGGGCGTGTTTGTCGTAAAGTTCTAATATCATATTGCTAAATTTAAGCAATTTTTCGTCAATAGTGCGTAGGGTCCAAATATCATGCCACGGCATCTCGATAGCGTCTGCAATTAGAGCTTGCTGGTTAATATTTTTTAAATTTCAATACGTTAATAATTTAGGACGAGTCCTAGGACATTTGAGAGGGTATTTGATATATATGACGTCATGGGCTGATATGCCGGGGGCAGATATTTGTCCGTAGTTAATAATTTTCTGTGAATTTGTCGTGGCTATGATGTCTATTAATGTATCAGTCGTCGATGTGTGATGGGTTGGTTGTAAAGGCAAGACATGCATATTGTATGCGTGAAATAATGCCAGTAGTTCTGATGATGATGATGATGATGAGGAAGAAAGTAAGTTAGAGTTAAAGTCGCCCATTACTATAACTTGCTGATAATGCGGCAGTAAACTAAATAAAGGTGTTTCTATGTCAATAAGATACTCTACTTTCGGAGGTTTGTACACCACGCACATGAGACATCTCTGTAAACTAGCTGAAATTTCAATGAAGAGGAATTCTGGCCGTGCATTGTAATCAGGGTAGGAGTGAAGAATGACTTTGGGCTCTAAGTTCGATTTGATATACATCGCATCTCCCCCACCTCTTTTTCCTAGTCTATCATTGCGACAGGGGGTGTACCCGTCAATATCAACAAGTGAGGAGTGAAGGGAAGGTTTAAGCCAGGACTCAGATATTAAGATCGCATGCAGAGAGATCTCGGAAAATAAATGTCGAATTTCATGAATGTGAGAAAGAATGTTTTGAGCATTAATATGGGCGATTTTAAGAGTAGTTGAACGAGGAGAAAAACATTCTTTTAGCAGGTAGGCAGTGGTGGGGTGAGAAGAATGTGAGGATTCATTGGCATTGTCATTTGAAGAAAGGGTAGGAATTTGCCTGGGGGATGGACGTGTTGAAAGCAGGTACCTAGCGAAGCGAAACTAATGTTTATTATAAAAGTGTAACTTTGATTGACGTGTTCAATATGTTCAAATTTGCAAAACAATACTTTTGTTAAAAGGAATACTCGAGCCAATTTTAAAACTTCCTTGGGAAATGAATATAAAGGCCAAGAAATTTTATTGTGAACACAGTGTGGTTAGTCGCTTTAATATGATCACAGTGTGGTTAGTAGCTCATACACACACACACAGAGTGTGGGCAGTTGTTCTCATACGATCAGAGTGTGGCCTGTTGGTCCCATACGAGTACATACGATCACCGATGAGCCAGCAGCTCTCTTACGAAAACATAGTGCGCTAGTTTATCATATAACGAGTATTCAAAGGAGCTAGTTATTCCCGTATTATTACATAAAAGTGTGGATCTATCAATCTATTCTAGGGAAGTCTAGATTTGCTCGAGTAGCCTTGAAGATAGTATTAATTTGTTGTGTATTGTGTTGTTCATAAGTGGTTGACAAAGTAAACCCTTGTTTTTTATTAATTAACACAACTCATTGTTAATGATTATCGAATTCCTAGTCCATCACACCAGTAGAACCCAGAAAGAAGCCTGATCTAGAACACGCCTTGAAGTGACCCTCGTGCCTTCGAAAGTTATTGCTGCAAAAAAGATATATAAATTCGTTTTTTTTGTTTGTATTACATATATACTGTTATTAATTTATTTTATAAGTTAGCCAAATAGAGAACATTAATTACATTATATATTTTAATGTGTTTATTATTATTATTATCATTATCATTATCTCTATAATAATAATAATCTTCTTCTTCTTATTCTTCTTCCGTCGAAGTATTAGGCCAAGGCCTGTTACGATCCTATAGCAAATTTTCCCTCCAGCGTTTCATAGGACGGCCCAGAGATCTTCGTCCTCTTGGTATATAATTATAAACAGCTTTGGGGATCCGATTTGAACTCATTCTTTCAAGATGGTGTTTCCAATTTAGTTGGTACTGTTTAATAATAATAATAATAATAATAATTATAATAATAATAACAATAATAATAGTAATTATTATTATTATATTGTAACAGATATAATCATTTGTCATATTTACGCACACATACACTCGCGCATATATTCATGTAAATGTTAGAGTTATATGTTTTATTCGTTTATAAACCTGTTTAATAATAATATTAATAAATATATAATAATATTTTAATTATATAATAATAATATATTGTCTATGACAGACATGTTGGTGTCCAAAAGAACTGTTCTTACGTAATTGTAAAATAACATTTAAAACATGGTATAAAATAGTTACTGATTTCTATAACACATATTATTTTTTGCTCACTTTTATTTTCAGGAAGTTCTTTGAACTAGAATTTTTTGCTGGGGCTACAAGAATCCAATAAGAGCGACGAATTAAGCTGTCAAAACCAGATATCTCCCGGCAGTCGGTTTATTTATATATTTTTGAATTAACGCGGATATAAAAATCCATGTGATACTGCTGCCAACATTTCGGAATTCAATAAGGGTAAAATGTTCTGCTTTTGTAACACCACAGTGTATCAGGCATGTTTATGAAGATTTAAAAAATCATAATCTCATATTATAGATATTAAACAGTTAAGGATATATTATGATCCAGCGCTATTGTCTGGAGGTAGCTTCGCTCCTCATAGGCCATGGATCCCGGTTCGATCCGCGGTCGAGACAAGTTTATTGAATGATGTTTAAGGTTTTTCTTACCTGTAAGACAGAAAAGTTTAAGGCCCAAACGGTTCTCGAACATCTGGCCATCATAATCGCCATTTAGAGTATGAATATGTGAAAGAACGGTGTGTTTCGTCTTAACGTTGTGTTCTCTTGGAGGAGGCCCTACATTGAGTTGGTCTCTCATAGAGGGAGGCCCTCCTTGTCCTTGTATGATCAAAAAAACTGTGTGTAGAGCAGAATTAAAAAATGCCTTCTCCTCTCGAAAAGTCGTACTAATGTAAGGCGCAGCATTCAAAAGTAAAAGGTTAAAGTGCAATGTATAAGACAAGTTGTTAATTATTTACACTGAATCAAATATTTGTAAAGAATTAATCACAGTGGATCCCTACTAAATAATAAAAAAGTATTATGTAGGCCTATAAAAATCATATTAACTTTGTCATTAACTTTAAGATTTCAGTAAATGTTCCATTACCGGTACCAATTCGTTTCTACACATTTTTAATAAACGTTTTGTAGATTTCAAACATTCCACTAAACATATTTCATTAGACTATTTAACTCATGCCCCAAATGGGAGTCAACGACCAATCACATTTCAATGAATTTTGATTTACAACCAATCACAACAATTTTTCACCTGGATTTTATCAGTTTAATTTTATCACTGTAGTGACTGAATGTGGCTACCAGATTGTATATATAGTGCAAGAATGTAACCTTATCGCGGTTGCGGGGAATAATTAAAAAAAATGGTAGCAATTGATTATTCCACAAAAACAAATAAACCACTCTTTGCACTTTCTTAAACGTATTATTTCCCAGATAATAACGTTCCAGATATATATAATTTACATATTTACATCATAGGGTATCAGAAATTAATTAATATAGAGTTAGATGTGTTTCATTTTTCTCCACTAGGGTGCATTCTAGCAATATTGCAATCCCTTGGCAACACATATAATGAGCTGGTTGCAGTGATAAACAAGTGAAACATAATGTTTCTCCTTTCTTTTCAAACATCACCGTTTACATTAAATACTTACTTACTTACTCACTGACACTATCGAACCCGTAGGTTCATGGCCGCACGGACATAAGCTCTCCATACATCCCTATCCTGAGCTAATGCTTTCCAATCATTCCCTGTATAATCTACTTCCCTCAAATCATAGTTAATGTTGTTCTCCCACCTCATTCTAGGTCTACCAACTGGGCGTTTTCCTTCTGGCTTTCCTACAAGAAGTTTCCATGCACGTCTTTCATTCCCCATACGCGCAACATGTCCTGCCCATCGCAGTCTACGGGACTTAACTGTTCTTATTATATCTGGCTTCCTATAAAGACCATGTAGTTCATTGTTATGTAGTCTTCTCCATTCACCTGTCTGTTCATCTCTCTTTGGTCCAAAAATTTTCCTAAGAACTTTATACTCAAATACTTGTAATCTCCTTTCCTCCCTTAAAGTAAGAGTCCATGTTTCGCACCCATATAATATAACTGGTAGAATAATAGTTTTATATATCTTCAGCTTAACGTTTTTTGAAAGAAGTTGGGACATCAAAAGTCTCTGCAATGCATAATAGCATGCATTTCCAGAATTGAGCCTATGTTTAATTTCTTTGTGCATCTCATTACTATTTGTGATTATTGTTCCTAGGTATTTGAATTCAGCCAATTCCTCAAAATTTCCCTCATTTGTCATTAGCTGTCCATTTCCATTATATAATGTATTTCTACGTGTGACCATATATTTAGTTTTACTGATATTTACTTCCAGTCCTAATTTCTTAGTGTTACTCAATAGTGTGTGCGTGTTGGCCTTTAGTATCTCCTCGCTATCGGCCAGTAGTACTACATCATCAGCATAAACTAACAGCTTATTAATACCATTCAGTTGTAAGCCTTCTTCATTCTCTAAAGATTTAATGGCATGCTCTAGTACAAAATTAAATAGTAGAGGAGATAGTGCATCTCCTTGCTTCAACCCATTCTGGATTTCAAAAGTGTCTGAAAACTGTTTGCCTACACGCACCCTACTCGTTGAGCCATTTACACACATTCGTATAAGTCTAACTAACTTTTTAGGAATTCCGAACTCCAGCAGGATACTATATAACTTCTCCCTCTTAATTGAATCATATGCTTTTTGGAAGTCTACGTATAGTTGATGTACAGTACCATTATATTCCCATTTCTTTTCTAAAATCTGTCTTATACTAAAAATCTGATCTGTTGTAGACCTGTTTCTTCTAAATGCACATTGATGATCTCCTAGAATGTCATCAATATAGGGAGTAAGTCTGCTTACTAATATATTTGTTAGAATTTTGTACGAAGTTGAAAGTAATGAGATGCCCCTATAGTTGTTGCAATCAGTTTTATCTCCTTTCTTATAAATTGGTACGATAATTGATTCCTTCCATTCATCTGGAAGAGCTTCTTTTTTCCAAATCATACTAAGCAAACAGCGTATCTTGTCGATCAATTTTCTCCCCCCTGATTTTATCATCGTTCTGCTGGGATCTCATCTGAACCTGATGCTTTATATATCTTCAATTTTTCAATTGCCATTTCAACCTCTAATGCACTTGGCTCTGCGACTAGCATTTCTGCTGTCTGTAACTTATCCTCCTCAATGTCCTGTTCTGTATGTACATTTAATAGCTGATTAAAATAACTTTTCCATCTATTTAATATACTCTTGGAATCTGCAATCATATCCCCATTTTCATTCCGAATTATGTTTGTTCTAGCCTGAAACCCTTTCTTCTCTATACTAATTCCCTGATATAATTCTCTAATGTTCCTATTTTTTGCATTCATTTCAAGATCATTAATCTTCTCTCTCAAATATTCCCTCTTTTTACTCTTTAGTAACTTGGTGGTTTCCCGTCTAACACTACCCAATTGCTCTAAATTTACCTCATTTGGCTCGTGTAACCATTTCATTTTTGCTAGCTTTCTTTTCTTTACAATGTCGGCACATTCCTCATCAAACCATTTCTTGTTTTGCCTCTTTTTTAAACAACCAATGCATTTCTGATGCTGACAATTTAATAGTATCTCTTATAGCCTCCCATTCTTTATTTATATCAGTTTCTTCTTCGTTTGCCACATTGTCATCTGAAGATTCCAGTACTTCAAATCTATTAGCAATTTTGATTTGGTATTCTTGCTGCATTTCATCATTTTTCAAGTTTTTTAATTCATATTTTACAGAATCATCTTTAGCGTTTGTTCCTCTCATAAGCGATAGCCGTTGTCTGATTTTCACCCTGACCAGATGATGATCTAGAATTGCAGTCTGTCCCTCTAACTGATCTAACATCAATGATGCTACTGTGCCAGCGTTTATCCACTAATACATGATCTATCTGGTTCCGAGTTTCTCCATCTGGGGACGTCCAGGTGTATTTATGAATATCCTTATGCTGAAATGTTGTGCTCTTAACAATGAGATTCTTTGATGTGGCAAATGTGACTAATCTAACCCCGTTGTCGTTACTATCTTCATGAAGACTGAATTTGCCTATTGTTGGTTTGAATATATCTTCCCGCCCCACTTTTGCATTAAAATCTCCTAAGACAATTTTCATATGATATCGTGAAAGGCTATCAAATAAGCATTCTAATTCTTCATAGAACTCATCCTTGATATTGTCATCTTTATCTTCTGTGGGGGCATGTACATTTACAATTATAAAATCATGTCGTTTACCCTTTAGAATTATGTATGATATCCTATCACTAACAAACTTAATATCTCGACTCGGATAGCGGATAGGATCCTCCTTCTGACTAAAAAACCCGTTCCAAATGCAGGTCTTTCTGCACCCCCATAGTATAATGCAAAGCTTCCTGATTCCTGACTACCTTCTCCTGCCCACCTAACTTCCTGTAAAGCAACTATATCCAAGGGTGATTTATCCAATTCCCGCGTTAATATCTCTAGTGCCCCGCTATTGTATAAAGTCCTAACATTCCATGTTCCTAGGAACATGTCCCTGTGTTTGAGCCTTTGGCATGGGTTCCCTGAAGTAGTTCCCGCCCGGAGAACCGAATGGGGGACTATTTGACCTCCGGAAAATTTTACCCCAGTAGAACCCATGTCCGCATTTCTTGACGGTTGTTATTTTTACGGTGAAAGATCGTCATCACTCTTTCGACTAAGGTACTTATTTCGTCTGGCTTATCACCTTCGACCAGTCCAGCATGGGTAACCCTATCGGCAGCAATGCTACCGCCGGCATAGCTCTCAGGATCATTTAAGCACACAAGCCACTCCACCACGACAAGGTAAAGATACCATGGAGAGGTTTACATTAAATACCGTATATAAATATTTTTTAAATAACTGTTTTTAAACAAAGATTTTTTTAGTAAACTGCTCAATATTATACGTTAAATAGTCCAAACGATTGCCACTTAGATTTTCAAATTCTCTAGATAAATTAGAAATCATGGCTGACTTATGATAAATAAAAACGTTTAGATCCTAGCATCCTAACAAAAATAAAGTAAATTATGTGGCATGACAGCTCAGAATTACCAAGAGCATTTAAATTGATTGATTTACTGGCAGATTAATTTACATTTCTATAATCAGGAAATCTGTTATGAAATTATAATTTCACTACTGATAAATTTGATTACGTATTGTTCTTTTAGCAAATTCCGAAGGAATATCCATTGAGCTCGAAAGACAGGAATCTGCTTTTAATTTTTACAAATCTTTATCAAACTTATCTAGTAGACACTGAATATAGCAACGAATATATATTATATATATGTATATATATATATATATATATATATGTGTGTGTGTGTGTGTGTGTGTGTGTGTGTGTGTGTGTGTGTGTGTGTGTGTGTGGTGTGTGTGTGTTAGCATTCCAGTTGGCCCAATATTTGTTTTACAGGACTAAATACTGTATACAATAATCAATAAAAAGTTGTTTTACTATCGAAATCGGACCATATATTCGACTTGGTGAGGAATTACCTTAGTTTACGCAAATACTGCTTGACCAAGTAGATTTAGCTTCATAAGGAATTACAGGTACTAAACTATATCATCTTAGAGTTGTTGCTTTTTAAGAACATATAGAGATTGTGATAAATTAATGTTAGTGAAAATTGAATGCAGAGATCTCAGTAAACGTAGGAAGTTTGAATTTTCTATAAGGGATGGCTTTGATTTAAGAGTAAATTACTAAGTATATTTTAATAGATACGTAATTTGCAAGGCAACCATTTCTTTTTACTATATCAATATTATACCTACAATAATAGTGCTCCCTCTACTTTGTTTTAGATTATCTCATTACATTCACAATGTCAACCCTACACAGTTACTTCCGCCTATTGTAAAACTCTCTTCTCTCCTTTTTTCTTATTAGACTTACAATAGATCCATATACAATGAATCGGCGAATTGCGTTCGTATTATAGCAATTTTACGATTGGTTACTCGAAAAACTTTTCTTCCTATATTCACATACCATAAAGTAAATACATGTGTAATTGTGTATTATCAGAATTCAGTGTGTTTTTCGAATACGTCTAATGAAAGAAAACTCTCTAATATTTTGAATGCTTCACTTATCAAAAGAAACTGCCCGGCGTCGTCTCCGTTTAAATGGTTCCAGATTATCAATTATGGTTCAAATTACCGGTACGCTTTAGTTTACTTTGACTACGTTTTTTGTTTTACATTTCATTTAATTAATTTTATTTAGGCTTTATAACTATGGGGAGGGCACAGTTTATATGTATTTCCTCGATACATCTATGTATATTTTACGCATTACATTCATAGACTCAAATATATAAATGCGTTAATATTGCTTAATAATATTCAGTTCTTTAACAATACCTTTATCATTAGTTTGATTAATTTCTCACTAAATAAAAACTAATCGACCTTGCCTCTGGTCCCGAGGGTCGCGGGTTCAAACCCGGCCGGGGTCGATGAATTTTTTTAGGATGGAAAATCCAAGGAAAAAAATCCTCCGGGAGGGACTTTGAACCGTTGGTCCCGAGTCTGAAGATTTTCAGGCTCGTAAAAATCCTTAAGCCTGAATGAAAAGGCCTCTAAGCAAAATTTATCGAATTTTCCCATCCTAGTATTACCCTTGGTTTCCTAGATGTTAGTATGAGGCGGAACGCTGACCACGGACCTCTCAACTGACATCTGTACGAAAACAATTATATCTAAATTAGTATGGTTCAAATTCTTCCATGTAGAGGGAGGGCGCTTAAATCTCTGTTAAGGGAAAATGGGCTTACAATATACAAGAATAAACTAATCGAACTCATTTTTGACAAGACACCATTATTCAACTAGGTGGCAATAGAACAATCCGTTTAGAGTGACAGCTGAATGGCTGGATTCCTGTGATACGACTGTTTAACGTCATCCTGGACGCTCAATTCAAAGAGACATGAGAAACTAATAGGGCCTACTGCTTAATTATTTATCTTGAACCATTATGGCACGGCAATACCTGTTAATTACCGTAATTTAAACCGAGACCAAACCTTATGAGAATTGTGGATTTATTTTTATTTTATAATTTCGAAAGCTGAAGCCTTTTCTAGGACCACATTCATTGTTTAGTCGTATACCAAATATAGACATAGCGATACTAAAATATATTCACAATGATTGTGCTGGGCATTTTTAGCACTTGCTTAATGTGAAGAGACAATTTAACTCTTGGTATACCCAATCAACAATATGCTAAAATATTATTCAATAATGGGTGAGGTTCTATTGTGTAGAAACACATCAGTTGCAACTCACGACGTATCCACTATGTTGGTGTTTTCGTTGATACATTTGAGTTTCGCCTGGGCTAGTCTCTACCTCCTCTCCTAACAGCTGGTTGTAATGCATACGGTCTTGTATCTACCTCCTCTCCTAACAGCTGATTGTAATTCCTATGGTCTAGTCTCTACATCCTCTCCTAACAGCTAGTATTAATGCGTATAGTTCCTTTCTCCTCTCTCAACAGTTCGTCGTAATGCTTACGATCTATTCTCTACCAACTTTCCTAACAGCTGGTGGTAATCCAAATGATCTAGTATCTCCTAACAGCTGGTTATAATCCAAACGATCTATTCTCTACTCATGACCAAACAGTTGGTAGTAACATACACGATCTAGCCATTACATCCTCTCCTAACAGCTGGTTATAATGCATACGATGAAGTCTCTACCCCCTCTCCTAACAGTTGGTTGTAATTTATACGATCAAGTCTCTACATTCTCCCTTAACGTGTCAGCGTAGGCACAATTTAAATGGATATTCACTGTGCGGACAGAGGACATTTCATTATTTAACGCTTATTTTACCAGAATATTTTCAAATGCCAAAAATTCGGCTAAATATCATCCAATTTTAATGGATGACATGGACAGGGACATGTTCCTAGGAACATGGAATGTTAGGACTTTATACAATAGCGGGGCACTAGAGATATTAACGCGAGAATTAGATTAATCGCCCTTGGATATAGTCGCTTTAGAGGAAGTTAAGTGGCCACGAGAAGTAGTCAGGAATCAGGAAGCTTTGCATTATACTATGGGGGTGCAGAAAGACCTGCATTTGGAACAGGTTTTTTAGTCAGATGGAGGATCCTATCCGCTATCCGAGATATTAAGTTTGTTAGTGATAGGGTATCATACATAATTCTAAAGGGTAAACGACATGATTTTATAATTTTAAATGTACATGCCCCCACAGAAGATAAAGATGACAAGATCAAGGATGAGTTCTATGAAGAATTAGAATGCTTATTTGATAGCCTTTCACGATATCATATGAAATTTGTCTTAGGAGATTTTAATGCAAAAGTGGGGCGGGAAGATATATTCAAACCAACAACAGGAAAATTCAGTCTTCATGAAGATAGTAACGACAACGGGGTTAGATTAGTCACATTTGCCACATCAAAGAATCTCATTGTTAAGAGCACAACATTTCAGCATAAGGATATTCATAAGTACACCTGGACGTCCCCAGATGGAGAAACCGGAACCAGATAGATCACGTATTAGTGGATAAACGCTGCCACAGTAGCATCCTCCATGTTAGATCAGTTAGAGAGACAGACTGCAATTCGGATCATCATCTGGTCAGAGTGGAAATCAGAAAACTGCTATCGCTTATGAGAGGAACAAACGCTAAAGATGATTCTGTAAAATATGAATTAAAAAATTTGAAAAATGATGAAATGCGGCAATAATACCAAATCAAAATTGCTAATAGATTTGAAGTACTGGAATCTTCAGATGACAATGTGGCAAAAGAAGAAGAAACTGATATAAATAAAGAATGGGAGGCTATAAGAGATACCATTAAATTGTCAGCATCAGAAAGCATTGGTTGTTTAAAAAAGAGGCAAAACAAGAAATGGTTTGATGAGGAATGTGCCGACATTGTAAGGAAAAGAAAGGTATTAAAAATGAAATGGTTACACGACCCAAATGAGGTAAATTTAGAGCAATTGGGTAGAGTTAGACGGGAAACCACCAAGTTATTAAAGAGTAAAGAGAGGGAATATTTGAAAAATGATGAAATGCGGCAATAATACCAAATCGAAATGCTAATAGATTTGAAGTACTGGAATCTTCAGATGACAATGTGGCAAACGAAGAAGAAACTGATATAAATAAAGAATGGGAGGCTATAAGAGATACTATTAAATTGTCAGCATCAGAAAGCATTGGTTGTTTAAAAAAGAGGCAAAACAAGAAATGGTTTGATGAGGAATGTGCCGACATTGTAAAGAAAAGAAAGCTAGCAAAAATGAAATGGTTACACGAGCCAAATGAGGTAAATTTAGAGCAATTGGGTAGTGTTAGACGGGAAACCACCAAGTTACTAAAGAGTAAAAAGAGGGAATATTTGAGAGAGAAGATTAATGATCTTGAAATGAATGCAAAAAATAGGAACATTAGAGAATTATATCAGGGAATTAGTATAGAGAAGAAGGGGTTTCAGGCTAGAACAAACATAATTCGGAATGAAAATGGGGATATGATTGCAGATTCTAGGAGTATATTAAATAGATGGAAAGGTTACTTTAATCAGCTATTAAATGTACATACAGAACAGGACATTGAGGAGGATAATTTACAGACAGCAGAAATGCTAGTCGCAGAGCCAAGTGCATTAGAGGTTGAAATGGCGATTGAAAAATTGAAGATGTATAAAGCATCAGGTTCAGATGAGATCCCAGCAGAACTGATAAAATCAGGGGGAGAAAAATTGATGGACAAGATACGCTGGTTGCTTAGTATGATTTGGGAAAAAGAAGCTCTTCCAGATGAATGGAAGGAATCAATTATCGTACCAATTTATAAGAAAGGAGATAAAACTGATTGCAACAACTACAGGGGCATCTCATTACTTTCAACTTCGTACAAAATTCTAACAAATATATTAGTAAGCAGACTTACTCCCTATATTGATGACATTCTAGGAGATCATCAATGTGCATTTAGAAGAAACAGGTCTACAACAGATCAGATTTTCAGTATAAGACAGATTTTAGAGAAGAAATGGGAATATAATGGTACTGTACATCAACTATATGTAGACTTCAAAAAAGCATATGATTCAATTAAGAGGGAGAAGTTATATAGTATCCTGCTGGAGTTCGGAATTCCTAAAAAGTTAGTTAGACTTATACGAATGTGTCTAAATGGCTCAAAGAGTAGGGTGCGTATAGGCAAACAGTTTTCAGACACTTTTGAAATCCAGAATGGGTTGAAGCAAGGAGATGCACTATCTCCTCTACTATTTAATTTTGTACTAGAGCATGCCATTAAATCTTTAGAGAATGAGGAAGGCTTACAACTCAATGGTATTAATAAGCTGTTAGTTTATGCTGATGATGTAGTACTACTGGCCGATAGAGAGGAGATACTAAAGGCCAACACGCACACACTATTGAGTAACACTAAGAAATTGGGACTGGAAGTAAATATCAGTAAAACTAAATATATGGTCACACGTAGAAATTCAGTATATAATGGAAATGGACAGCTAATGACAAATGAGGGAAATTTTGAGGAAGTGGCTGAATTCAAATACCTAGGAACAATAATCACAAATAGGAATGAGATGCACAAAGAAATTAAACATAGGCTCAATTCTGGAAATGCATGCTATTATGCATTGCAGAGACTTTTGATGTCCCAACTCCTTTCAAAAAACGTTAAGCTGAAAATATATAAAACTATTATTCTACCAGTTATATTATATGGGTGCGAAACATGGACTCTTACTTTAAGGGAGGAAAGGAGATTACGAGTATTTGAGAATAAAGTTCTTAGGAAAATTTTTGGACCAAAGAGAGATGAACAGACAGGTGAATGGAGAAGACTACATAACAATGAACTACATGGTCTTTATAGGAAGCCAGATATAATAAGAACAGTTAAGTCTCGTAGACTGCGATGGGCAGGACATGTTGCACGTATGGGGAATGAAAGACGTGCATGGAAGCTTCTTGTAGGAAAGCCAGAGGGAAAACGCCCAGTTGGTAGACCAAGAATGAGGTGGGAGAACAACATTAACTATGATTTGAGGGAAGTAGATTATACAGGGAATGATTGGAAAGCATTAGCTCAGGATAGGGATGTATGGAGAGCTTATGTCCGCGCGGCCATGAACCTTCGGGTTCGATAGTGCCAGTGAGTAAGTAAGTAAGTATACATAACAAAGTGCGAGTTATTAATATGATTTTAAAGGTCACATACTATGGAGAGCCGGTAATTAAAATTTCATTGCGAACAGCAGTTTCGTTACACCGTCGTCTGTGTCTGAAGGTCAAACTCCAGGAAAAAATGCGTGTCTAATAATAACTTATGAATGAGTGTGTGTATGGAGCACAGCACATAGGTTTTCATACCGGCTGGCAATGCTTATATGACTCACTTACGTTCACACTCTATTCAATTTCCCTTTCAATTAAAATCTGTAAAAAAAAAAAAAACTTATTATAACTAGAATGGTAACTTTACTAATACGAAATACTTTTAGGTCTAACTAACTAACTAACTAACTCACTGGCACTATCAAACCCGTAGGTTCATGGCAGCGCGGACATAAAATCTCCGTATATCCCTATCTTGAGCCAATATTTTCCAATCATCCCCTATATAATCTAGTTCCCTCAAATCATAGTTAATGTTATTCTCCCACCTCATTCTTGGTCTACCAACTGGACGTTTTACCTCTGGCTTTCCTACAAGAATCTTCCATGCACGTGTTTCATTCCCCATTCGTGCCACATATCCTGCCCATCGCAGTCTACGAGACTTACCTCTTCACATTATATCTGGCTTCCTATAAAGACCATGTAATTCATTGTTATGCAGTCTTCTCCATTCACCTGTCTGTTCAACTCTCTTTGGTCAAAAATTTTCCTAAGAACTTTATTCTCAAATACTCGTAACCTCATTTCCTCCTTTAAAGTAAGAGTCCATGTTTCGCATCCATATAATATAACTGGTAGAATTATAGTTTTATATATTTTATATCCTCAAGGGTTGTCTTGAGACTGCCTCAAGACAACCCTTGAGGATGCCAGACGCAGTCTCTGGCGAAACGTCGGGGAACTACAAGCCTCACCACCACGGCCTACAGCCCGAAAATCTTCCTCAAAATTCTTCTCGTATTAAATATCACATTTTATCAGGAGAATTCTTCTTGCTTCTATGTTTGCTGAAAGTTTATGCAGAGTGAAGTGTAATTCTTTATAATTTTAAAGAACATTATTACATCACATGATGTTATTTTTTTAATTCTAATGGTTATCCCATTAAATACCAGGTTTAAATTTGATTTGTTAAATAAAAAAATGTTAATTGTTTCAACATCCAATCAGAGTTTAGTTTACTTTTATTTAAACAGGTGTTCTTATTGCAGTTATAACAGAAAGCTTTATAATTCTGACAACAATGACTTAAAACAATTTTAAAAGCATTATTAAGAAAGACTGTTATGTAATACAATTTCTTTAATCGTTACTGAGATATTTTTATTCAACAATGAACAACAATGAATTATTTAGATATGTTTCTTTAGTTAGGTTATATTTAAATAAAGAATTTTAAAATACAAAATTATTATCTTTAACTTCCATATTTATTATGATATTAAAATCCTGCTATAAAATGCCCCTGATAATTTTTATTTTGCTTTCGATATGAAGAACAAAAGAAAAATGATCATTCCCCAAGATGTATTAATTAAATTAATCAATATTTAAAGTAACTTATCTGCTTGGAATAGATATACATTTACATATACATACAATGAAATTAACACTTTAAATACTTTCATTTTCCTGAAAGAGAAATAAATTACATTGACAACAATGTGATACATATTTCATTACAGAACAATTTTTTTTCATACAATTTCAAATTATGACAAATGCATCGTGTTAAAGGTACACTCACAATATTCTAATTCAACATATCTCTCTTACCTTCATTTCACATATAATTTTTTTATAAGGTCTCATGCTACATATCTCAATATTTTTTTTTCTTTTTACCTTTCATATCTCAACTTATTTAAGCAACATATTTTTTTTCACGCAACATATCTCAATTTTTCCTCTATTAGATCTCACGTTACATATCTCAGCTTCTTAATTAGGGGTACAAATTTTAGAATCAAGTCGTGTGCTTGTTTTCTAATGCTAAGCGGAATTGGTCTTCTTTTGATCTTAATCGGTTCATGTTCTATGACCTTGAACTAGTATTCAAAACAATTGCACAATCCAGGCTTCTTAGAGAATTAATTTTTATTTTTCATCACAACATCATATAATCTAACACTATGTTGTTCATAAATTCCATGTGTATTGGCTAGCTTATATATTATCTTTAGAAAAATCGTCTTCCTCATCATCTACCATGCACATGAGAAGAGGAATTTCTTTGTTTCTATACAGTCGGCACATTCATCATCTACACACTTATATTCATCAATATTATTTGAAAAATATTCAACCGTGGAATTATCACACAGGAATTGATTATTATACACATGAATATCTTCATTCATGGTTTTTTCGGTCTAATCCCCATCATCATTATTTCTATCACATTCTTCTACATTTATGTTTTAAATGAAAATGTCCTCCTTTTTTACCAGATTTTCTTGTCTGCTAATATTCTGAATATCCTCAAATTCTCTGGCAAATGGCACGACATTTCTATTACTTGTCTTATTACTTAAAGACATATTATAATTCTCAAAGTCAATGATAGCTCTATACTGATCTAACATGTCGCATCCAATTAACATATCATGATAAGGAAGGTAATATTAAACAAATAACTTTAAATTTAGTCGAACAGATATTTACTTCTAATAAACATTGAAGTCTAATATGTAACTTCTTCTTTCCAATAGCTAAGGTGCAATATACTCCACAAGTTATTCCAGTGTGATCTTATTTCCTCTAGATATTAGGGTATTGTAAAATTTCTGATCAATTATTGTGTTAGATCATCCGCTGTCTGCAATACCAATACTCTCCCATCCGCAAATATTATTGTGTTAGATCATCCGCTGTCTGCAATACCAATACTCTCCCATCCGCAAATATTATTGTGTTAGATCATCCGCTGTCTGCAATACCAATACTCTCCCATCCGCAAATATTATTGTGTTAGAACATCCGCTGTCTGCAATACCAATACTCTCCCATCCGCAAATATTATTGTGTTAGAACATCCGCTGTCTGCAATACCAATACTCTCCCATCCGCAAATATTATTGTGTTAGATCATCCGCTGTCTGCAATACCAATACTCTCCCATCCGCAAATATTATTGGTGTTAGAACATCCGCTGTCTGCAATACCAATACTCTCCCATCCGCAAATATTATTGTGTTAGAACATCCGCTGTCTGCAATACCAATACTCTCCCATCCGCAAATATTATTGTGTTAGATCATCCGCTGTCTGCAATACCAATACTCTCCCATCCGCAAATATTATTGTGTTAGAACATCCGCTGTCTGCAATACCAATACTCTCCCATCCGCAAATATTATTGTGTTAGATCATCCGCTGTCTGCAATACCAATACTCTCCCATCCGCAAATATTATTGTGTTAGAACATCCGCTGTCTGCAATACCAATACTCTCCCATCCGCAAATATTTAATTTTAGCTTAAGTGGACGATCAATATTATTCATGTTCTATCTAATTCTTCATTCTCGTTGGAAATGTTTATATCATTAATAAATCCTCCTTTATTACCATTATCATTATTAATGCTACCATATCTGTTGGTTTAAATTTTGATAAAATTTCTACACGATCGAAGTTATTGTTGACCCCTAGTTTTAGACAAGTTGAGATACGCAACGGAGTCCCTGACGTATCTAATTGGCATTTAAATTCTGAGTTATTCTATTCACCTCATCTTCAACCCTGTTGCTATCATTAGCTAACACAAGCCGATTATTATTAATCGTATTAGGATTTATTCCAGTAACATTATATCTGAATCTATTTTCACTGTGAGGACTTGTATTATTTATACATTCTTGCCTAACAAAGTATCCTTCTCGTTGATTATTATACGAGAATCCATTAGAATAACTATTACGTCTATGTCCACCGCTCTGGTCTCGAGGTAGCGTGCTGCCTTGTCACGCAGCGGGCCCGGGTTCGATCCCCGGTCGGGGCAGTTTTTCTGGGTGAGGGATGTTTTATCGGGGTTTTTCCTCACCTGTAAGACAAATGTCAGGAAAACTTTAAGGCCCAAACGGTCCCCGAAATCATATGGCCATCATCATCATCCTTATCATTATCATCTTCATCATCATTATCATCCTTCACCGGTGTGGAAAGCAACGGGAAGCTACCACACCTACACACTTCCCTAGTAAAGCTGCAAGCATAGCATGAAAATGCTATGATTGCAGTGAAGGACCTGCCTTCGGGCAGAATTACTATGGATGGATTACGTCTATGTTTCTTTCTATGGGATAATATCCAATTTCTATCATTACCTTCCCCAGAATTTTCTACATTCATAAAGATAATTTCTCTCCTATCATTTCTATTCTGAAAATTTCCAGAATTATTTACAGTTCTGTCATTATAAGGTATATTCCCATAATTATTTCCAATTGACATGCGTCTATTTGCTTGGGTGTTCCTACTCCTATGATAATTATCATTAAATTGTTTTTTCACCTCTTTATTATGATCATCATAATTTTTCATTTCATTTTTCTCTACCCCTTCCCAAGAAAATTTTTGTTGGAATTTTCTTGTCCATTACAATTAGCTCTCTTGTTTCTGACCTCAACCTCCGTTTTGTTTTCAAATTAATATAACAACTCTAAGATGTCAGAAATGTTTTGAGGTCTAGCAATAGCAAGTGATATTTAATTTCATCTGGTTAATGATGGGATATTAATGACAATAAAGATTTTTCATCAATAGGTGGTTGGAGAAGTGCAGCCATCCTTGCTTTTTCTAGAAAATACCCAAGGTAACTATTATCTACTTTAGGATTATATTTACCACTAGTAATCCCTAACCTGGCTTTATTTTGTCTTTCATGACCCCAATAGTAATTCATAAAAAGCACTTTTAAATGTATTATAATCCACTGAGTCATTACATGCTATTTTAACCAAGATTCAGCCGAACCTTTCAATGACCTATTCACAAACATCATTTTATAATAATCACTAATGGATTTTAATTGAAAATGTTCCTCCAACTCTGTAATGAAGTCTAGAGGACTTTGGCTAGCGTGATCTGAAAAATATGGTAAATTTATTTCCGACAATAAATTTGCCGGAATTTTAGAATTTTCCACAAAATTTTTGAGATTGACTCTCTATGCTACATTCTTCTGATTTGTCAAACTTATTTTCATTTTACACTAGTTGACTCTTTACTTTTATTCAAAATTTTTTTATAGTTATTTTTCTAAATC
Source organism: Diploptera punctata (assembly GCA_030220185.1). NCBI lineage: Eukaryota > Metazoa > Arthropoda > Insecta > Blattodea > Blaberidae > Diploptera > Diploptera punctata. The sequence continues at coordinate 20,335 of JASPKZ010004774.1, read as the reverse complement.
TGTAACTTTTTCAATCCAATTTCCCATCTTTTCGTTCACCAATTCTTCTATTTTAACTACTTACTTTTTGAATTATTTAATTCTTTCTCAACCTTACATTCTAAATTTTCAATTGTAGTTCCTACATTTATGAAACCATTTTTACAGCTTTCATCAGTTTCTGAAATGGATTTTACTACAATCATTTACTCTATAATCTTATTGTTTAATTTCACTATCATGTTTATCTTTCAAATCTATGTATCTTCTGTTTTACCCTGACTTGATTTAGATTACATTCAATTTTTAATTATTCAAATCTTTCTTCTATTCTAACACCAAATTTTCAAATTTTTCATCCATTTCTTTCCTAAGTTACAAATTATTTTCATCTATTTTCTCACTAATTTTAAAATTTTCACTTTTTAATTCTTCCCTAAGTTCTGTATTAAGTTTATATTTATCACTTTTTAATTCTTCCATTTTCTGATTAATTTTAGAATCATCACTTTTTAATTCTTCATTATTACTATCCATTTTCTGACTAAGTTTAGAATTTTCACTTTTTAGTTAGCCCATTTTCTGATTAAAATTTGAATTTAGCTCCACAAACATGTTTTTCATCATTATCATATCATTCAAAGCTTGACTATTATTATGATTATTAATATCACTACTTAGAAATATCAACACTTTGTCCATCATTAACAGATTCGAATTCGCTTGTCGGCATATTACTGTCACTATTTGTATTATTTTCCTCGTTGTTTCCCATTTCTTAAAATCATATAAATGCAATTTCACTATTAAAATGTATATTTACTTACATTCGTCGCTGTGTACTAACTCCGATCTCGTGTACAGGCACCTGGTTTGATTTTCCCACGATGTTTATGGTTCCTTGAGTATTAGATTCTTGAAGTTCCAGAATGTACGATAAATCTAGTTGAATGATAGTGATTCAGGTTGTATGATGATTCAGGTCCCGCGTTGGAAGCATTATTTTGAAGAAGTAAATCTTTTCCCATATTGTGGCGATGTTTTGAAGCAGCTAACTCTCTTCATGCCCGATGTTGTAGTAACATTTTGAAGGATTGGTGTCCCAAAAGAAAAATAATTACTGGTTCAGGTTGGGTTTAATTTTCGGTAGAGTTGGATTGTGATCTTAAGGTCGGAAGTTGGTACACAGGATAGGAAAACACTTCACAATCATAAAAAAGTGTTTCTTGTAGAAATAATTTCACATTTATTCATTTTGTAAAGTTCCCAGCAGATTAAGTAAATGTAGGTGATATTATTCTTCACCGTCAATTAAAATAAAATTATTTTCTTTTCTCAAATCAACAATTCTTCTCGTATTAAATATCACATTATATCAGGAGAATTCTTCTTGCTTCTATGTTTGTTGAAAGTTGTATGCAGAGTGAAGTGTAATTCTTTATAATTTTAAAGAACATTATTACATCACATGATGTTATATTTTAAATTCTATTGGTTATCCCATTAAATACCAGGTTTTAATTTTGATTTGTTAAATCAAAAAAAGTTATTTTTTTCAACATCCAATCAGAGTTTAGTTTACTTTTATATACAAAATGGTGAATTAAGCAAGGTGTTCTTTATTACAGTTATAACAGAAGCTATAATAATTCTGACAACAATGACTTAAAACACATTTTAAAAGCATTATTAAGAAAGACTGTTATGTAATACAATTTCTTTAATCGTTACCGAGACATTTTTATTCAACAATGAACAACAATGAATTATTTAGATGTGTTTCTATATTTAAGTTATATTTAAATAAAAGAATTTTAAAATACATAATTATTAACTTTAACTTCCACATTTATTATGATATTAAAATCCTGCTATAACTAGTACCATATTTATATAAATTCCCTCAATCAACATTATTCGAAACGGTAGGGTGCTCCACGGGCTTCCTAGAAGATTTTCTGTAAATCATTAGGGGATTCAAAACTTCAGCATTCAGGAATCTTTTTGAATGTTTTGTGAAACTATTTTTGCATTCTCTTTGTTTTAATCGATGGATTGAAATATTTTCTTTCGGTCTGATTAAGAGTATTTCAAATAGCCATCTTTCAAGATGACAGTTCAAATCAGTATCTACTCTGCGGTTCTTGTGGATAATAACAATTTTTAAAGCTGGTATTCGTTATCTTGATCTTATAATCAATCATAAAAATTCCCCAATACGTTAGAGATGTTATTTTAATATTTATAATAATTAATTATACACTTTTTTCCCAAACTGTTCACTGGGAATGAACACTGTGCCAAATATAAAAGTCAGAATTCAGTTTTTAATCATATAAACTAATCTATATAACAATTATAGGAGGAAGCCCGCCAGATATGCCAGGATCAGGGAAATCAAATACTCTGGGGCCAACCAACCAGCGAACAGGAGCGACTGACCAGATTGGACGGCTTCTCATGGGCGGACATAGCTCAAAACCCGTGAAGAAGGCAATACGTATAGGAAGATGGCTCGAATGAATTCCCACAGTCCTGGAAACTATATGATTGGAGCCCTATCACCAGAATAGTTCTGCGCTTCACCCGTATCGCAGCCAGGCGACATTCTAATTTCTGGACAAGCTCCAAATATTAAGCCGGAATGATTATAACAAGTAAACTAGAAGAGTGTGGGAACCTGTCTGCAGAATGGATACCAACTGATTGCCATGAAAAAGTCTGATCTATCAACCGAGAAGAGGAAAATGAGATCGGGGACTTCCACGAAATGGATGGATAAAGCAGCTATGATAGTGGAGGCGGAACGAACCAATAATAAGTTTTAATCCGTGTAGGAAGAAGAAGGAGAAGAACAATTATCAATAATTGACAGAAGGCAGGCATACGTACATATATATATATATATATATATATATATATATATATATATAATATATATACTGGGTGTTGCAATATAACACCGAGATTGGAATCGACGTGGTATATTGAGATATGTTGATCATTTTTTAATAAGGTACCAATGTCCGGAATAATAATGCGTTTTCACACCAATGAGTAGCTAATTTCTCAAGAGTTCTGTTAGTTGGATTTCAAGAACAACACTTGACAATGCTGTCACAGTCACTCAGGTTTTCAAAATATCCACCTCCCATCTCATTGCAGATCGTACATCGATGGCGTATGTGATTGGCGCACATGTTCAAATACGCCTGACCCTCGTTTGAATTGTTTTCTGCAGAAGCGTGGATTCAGACTATACGATCAATACGTGACTCTACTGGAGTTTTATAAACGGAATGTTTCAGACAGCCCGGCAAAAAGTAGTCGAGAGGGTTTAGATCAGTGATTTCGGAGGCCATGGGACTGGTCCCCCTCTGTCAATCCATCGACCTGGATACTTGGTATCCAAATGTCTCCTCACATTGGTATCGAAGTGACCAGGAGCTCCGTCGTGTTGCAGCCAGATTTCATTGCGAAGCTACATGTCATAGGCTCCATATCTGTGAGGTGTTGACAAGTAATGTGTCTTCAATTCTTTCGAACTAATGCTGATCTCGAGACATTAATTAACTAGTCATTGTGTGAAAAAGCATAATTTCAGGACATTGGTACCTTATTAAAACATGTTCAACATATCTCAATTCACTAACTCGTCTACCGTCGTCAGTGTTTTTTCAACCCCCTATATATATAATATATATATAATACATATATATATATATATATATATATTTAGTAATATACAACATATATAATACAGGAGTTATAAGAGGAAATAAGAAATAGAAATAATAAAGGAAAATTTGCTATTGCTTGCCTCAATGGAATATTGTGGGATACAAATATAAGTAATAAACATAAAATTAATATATATCATACAATTGTTAAAAGCATCATTACTTATAGAGCAGAACTTTGGCCATTAACAACAAAAACAAATAAGTATTTTTGGCAACGGAAATGGATTTTATACGAAGGGCAGCAAGAATTTCAAGAAGAAAAAAAAAATAGGAACTCAGTTTATAAGGGAGAAAATGAAGATTGAAGACACTATTTTAGATTATATTAAAACTCAGCAATTAGGATGGTACGGACAATGTCCAGCGAATGGAAGACGATCGACTAACCAAAATCTGTTTTGGAATGGAAACCTGAGGGAAGACGAGGCAGAGGAAGACTTAAAATCTCCTAGAATCAGGGAATATGTTTATACATGAAGGAGAAACGTTTTGGAATGGAAACCTGAGGGAAGACGAGGCAGAGGAAGACCTAAAATCTCCTAGAATCAGGGAATATGTTTATACATGAAGGAGAAACGTTATGGAATGGAAACCTGAGGGAAGACGAGGCAGAGGAAGACCTAAAACCTCCTGGAAATCAGGAATTATGTTTTATACATGAAGGAGAAACATCTATAACTAGGAGATAGTTGGACCGACAAAATTGGCTATTAGGAATCGGACGATGTCAATGACATTAATCAACCGATGATATATATATATATATATCTTAATATATAAAAATTTCGTGTCACGTTGTTTGTCCGCGATGGAATCCTAAACTACTGAACCGATTATAATAAAATTTTTCACACTGTGTGCAGTTTGATCCAACTTGAGACATAGGGTAGTTTATAATTAAATTTGTAGTCGCATTATTTTTATTGGAAATTATTTGTTTATTATTTAACAAAGAGTTATAATTATCTGTGAGTTCCATACGATTCTAACAGATGGCGGTGTAAGGTAATTTTTTAAGGTAATTGGTTTATTGTTTAACAAAGAGATATCCAGGTGGCTGTGCTTTTTGTTTCAACCGCGAATTTCAATTGAATTACAAATATTAATTATTTCATAATTTAATGTGTGTTCACTGTTAGTTTATTTTCAATATATTGATAATAATATTAATTTCTTGTGTAAGTATTAGTTTTAAGTAATCTGGCTGAAAGACAACAACTTAATTTAAATTTAACTGGACCGAGAAGGGACATTGAACAATATAGCGAATCAGTTCTAGAGACCATGAATGATAAGATATCAAGTGAATTTCCGCAAATATGGTATAGGCCTATGTGGCCATAAATCTTACATTCAGCATTAAAGCTGCCATAGACATTCATAACAAACCAAACGACAATAATGTAACATAAAAAAAATATATAGCGGAATAGCTGCAGTGTTGCAAAAAAGTTCAATCATAATTTGGGATGAGTGCACAATGGCTCACAAATATTCCTCGAAGCATGCACAGAACTATGCAAGGTTTGAACGGCAAAGATAAACTTTTCGGAGGTGCTGTCTTACTACTATCTGGTGATATCCGACAGACCTCGCTCTACTTTCGCCGATGAGATTAACGCATGTTTACAACATCATTTTCATGGCGAAGTGTTGAAACACCTTCGATTGACCACAATAATACGCGTACAATTACAAATGATCCATTAGCACATATATTTTCTGAACAATTGCTAGATATTGGGAACGGTAGAATAGAACGGCAACCAAATACGCAATGCTTTAAACTGCCATATATTTCTGCACTGTTGTTCACGTAAAAATTAAATTGATTGAGTGTATTTTCCCGGATATACAAAATAATTACATGGATCACAACTGGCTCAGTGATCGGGCTATTTTGACAGCCAAAATGTTTTATGATGACGAAATTAACTTCCAGATACAACAATTGTTGCCAGGCGATCTGATGTGTTTTAATTCAATCGATACTGTTTGTTGATGAAAATGAAAGTGTAAATTTTCCAATTGAATTTTTAAATTCTCTAGACAAGACCCGGAATGCCACCACGTAATCTTCGGTTGAAGATTGGTTCACACCAATTATTCTTCTGCGTATTTGAATCCACCTCAATTATGCAAACGGTACACGTTTGGTCATCAAAAATATCACCGGGAATATTCTTGAATCAACCATTTTCACTGGAAAGTTTAAAGGAGAAGTGGTTCTGTTGCCACGTATTCCAATGATACCGTCAGAATCTACGATAACCTTCAGAAGGCTACAGTTTCCTATTCGTTTAGCTTTCGTCATGTCTATAAATAAGTCTGAAGGCCAAACAATGTCCATTTGTGGTTTAGATTTGGAAAATCCATGTTTTTCGCATGGGCAATTATATGTTGCATGCTCACGTGTGGGAAAACTATCGAATGTATTTGTGTTAGCTAGAGACAGGTTAACCAAGAATATTGTGCACCGATTAGTGCTAACTTAAATTAAAATTTAACATGTTTATAATTCAAAATAATAAATATTGTTGTTAAAAATTAAGAATTATTTATCCTACCTCATTTATAAAATTAAATGTTACATGTTATCAACTAACAACTTGTAATTTACTCATTTGTTACACACTTGAATATAAAATTAATAAAATCTAAAATTCATACTGTTATACTGAGAGTTGGTTATAATATACACGGTTTAGCCTCTATTGCTTTCCCAACAGCTGTGTGTAATACATAGATCAAGTCTCACTCCCTCTCCTAACAGCTGGTTGTAATGCATACGGTCTAGCCTCTACTTGTTATACTGAGAGTTGGTTATAATATACACGGTTTAGCCGCTATCTCCTTTCGCAACAGTTGCGTGTAATGCATACGATAAAGTCTCAACCCCTCTCCTAACAGCTCGTTGTAATGCATACGGTCTAGACTCTACCTCTTATACTGACGGTTGGTTTTAATATAAACGGTTTAGCCTCTATCTCCTTTCCCAACAGTCGTGTGTGATGCATACGATCAAGTCTCACCCCCTGTCCTAACAGCAAGTTGTAATGCATACCGTTTAGCCTCTATATGTTATACTGAGAGTTGGTTGTAATATACACGGTAGAGCCTCTCTCTCCATTCCCAACAGCCGTTTGTAATGCATACGATCAAGTCTCACCCCCTCCACTAACAGCTTGTTGTAATGCATATGGTCTAGCCTTTATATGTTATACTGAGATTTGGTTATAATATATACGGTTTAGCCTCTATCTCCATTCCCAACAGCCGTGTGTAATGCATACGGTCTAGCCTCTACCTGTTATACTGAGAGTTGGTTATAATATACCTGGTTTAGCCTCTATCTCCTTTTCCAACAGCTGTGTGTAATGCATACGATCTAGTCTCTACCCCCTCTCCTTACAAATGGTTATAATGCATACGATGAATTATCTATATATATATATATATATATATATATATATATATATATATATAATCTACTCTCTATCTCCTCCGCTAAAGTCTGGTTGTAATGCATGAGCACATACTTCATATATCACTACATTCGCATATGTTTCTTGCAATGTAATTCATTGAGACTATAGAGCACATATTTCCATTACACATATCGATTCCATACTGAAGTGTCAATCCCCTTCCATCTCATGTATTAAAATCAGTGCAATGTAGCCTGCTGCAAAGCGAGAAAATTTCAACCCTCACAACCCCTCATACCGTACAACGTATCACAGGTTTCAATGTAGTAACTAAGTAGTGACCTTAATATGGCTAATACAAATACGAGATCTTTAATCTCAGCCGCCACTGCTAGCTACTCTGTATGAAATGCTACACTATGTTCACTCAAACATATTGTCTATATATCTGAATTTAATGTGTTATTTTTTGTTATATCATCAACATGAGTGATCCTGTAATTAAGAAACTAATTTAATATTTTATTGACATCTTGTTATGTCATTCGAATCAAACAGCGTATTCTTAAACTATTAACTGCAGAGTCTCCACGTTACATTACTGATCTTCAGTAATTTCATATAATTAAATAAAAAATCTTATAAATATTCTCTAATTTAATTATGCAATTTAATTTCATCTGTCTGTAGACAACAAATATATTGTCCCGATTAACGGTCGCATAAGATTTCGATGCAATTTCTTTAAATGAGGTCATGAGAACCATAGTGATCTAAGTAGCATAAATCAAGTTTTGAGACATTAGTATCTGAAAGTTTATAATAGAATAATAAATCACTGAATTTCCTTATCAAACAACTTTTATTATTTTCAAGTATAACCTATAAAGTACTTCCTATAATGAACATATGGTCCATAACGCATGTAATTTATCCATTACAGCCTAAATTAAACGTCACTTGTACCAGTATGGTCCTGATATTATTGTTATCAATGACACTTGTATCAGTATGACTCTAAATAGCTATGTATTTGCAATATGATGTACATTATAGCCTAGTGCCAATGTAACTTTTAAATGCAATTAATAAGTGTGATCATGAATCCATTTGTTAAATTGTTACATATATTACAAATAAGTATAAATCTGTATCAATATCAAGATCAGTGTCTCAGAAATACGTAAGTCTGCCAACAGTAAAATAATAAACATGAGTTTTGTCTCTATAAACCCTGAAAGGATTAAACACTTTCATCACTTATTTCCTCTGAATCTGAGAATTCTTCTCCAGGAACAATATTCTCAAGGCTCCGATGCCCGTTTCCTCGAATCCCATGTCCTCGTCCTTGTCCAATGCCCTCGTCCTCGTGCATGTCCTCTTCCGCTACCTCTTCCTGAGTTAGTGATGTTAGAATCAGAAGCTTTGAGGTTAAGATAAAAGCCATGATGTATTGGAGGAATGAAATCGAGCAGGGTAAGCAGATCTTTAATTTTTAGTGCTTTCAATGGTACCCTCCTCCTTCACGCAGCATTCTTAGCGTGTTGGGGAATTGTAGAGGCCGTCCTACTGCATCATTTGGGCTGTCAATTTCTGGCTCACTGTCTTCTACAACCTCCAGTTAAAGCGTTACATTTTGTTTCGAAACTTCAGAATTATTGTTTTGCTGTTCACTTCGAAAAAATAGCAGCATTATCATAGCTCTCCTTGATGGCAGCCATCCTGTCACTTGTATCGGTATAAACCTGAAGCAAAGCTCATTTCTGGTTTATGTAGTTAACATATTCCTCTCTAGATGGCCGCAGGTGATAAAAAGTACTTTTATCTCTATGGCACGAGGTAAAAGAACCAAATGGCTACAATTTTATGAATTTATCTCATTTTTGTAAAACAATGTCACTTTTATCACTATGGTTCTCATGGCCTCAAATTATCTTAACATATGTTTACAAAGCATTTCCGAATCCACTATATTCCACAACAATGCGTTGACTTCATACAATTAATTTTATCTTAAAAACGTTCCCTCATAATTTATTTTATTACTCAGTTTTAACACTCGTGTTTCACTTTGAACATCTTGCATTTGCTCTAGAGTTCACATCACTAGACCACTATTCGGACACAATTGACTGATTCAACCATTGAACCCTCTTATATATGTGAGGGTAGGAACATTCTGAGGAGCCTCGAGAGTCAGGTAGTCAGATTCTTCTCGAATCGATGTATTTCGAAAATTCTTACTCCAGAAAGGATGTTTACATAGGTCGTTCTCTGGTTTCACACGGCCTGAATCTAACTCTATTGACTTAAAAAGTGTCTTGCTGCCGCCCGCGAAATTCTCCGATTGAGGGTCTTTCCCACTTTTCAAGCGGTTGCCCTTTTACCAGCCGGCTGCTGGCGCCTTCACATCCACATGTGTCAATCAAAGAGGTAGATGATCAACAGCCAGTGTAGGGGTGACATGTGGTTAGCATGTCGAGTCCCCAGCCGTTATAGCTGGTTCCTCAACCTGGAACCGCTACTTATTGTAGCTACCCAATTGCCTCACGATGCTGGGTGGGCACCGGTCCCATACTGGCCGAAATACCATGAGAAAATTTCTTCCCCCATGGAGACTCGAACCAGCGCAAGTCCCGTAGCTCTGCGCCAAGGCTTCCTACCTTAATCGCTCGGCTACGGCGCGGGACCGCGAAATTCTAAGGCGGTAATTTGAGCAACAGACAATGATCAACAATGGGTCATAATACTGATGTCCAGCACATCAACATCAGAAATATCGTGACTTTGCTCGAATATATTTATAGTTAGATCAAAATTTGAAATAAAGTTTGTCTACAATGCATAATAGAAATAGTCTGGAAAATAAAATAATGAAGACTGTTTTTTTTGTTTTAATCGTGTAAATAATTTTGCAAGGAATTCAAAATATACGAAACAATGGAAATGAAGAGTAGATCTGTGTATATACAATTTGAGGGTAAAAATATCCGATCATATGTTTGTGGGGCCTGCGGTGACATTAATTTTGTTCAAACTATCCCGAATTCACAACAAAACAAAGGCTTTTGTGATGCGTCTGTCATGAAATTTAATTATAGTTATATAGCCCTGTAATACAGAAGTGTCCTTATATATTGTGTGACACAAGACAATCCACTAACTATGTCAAAAACAACACTGTC
>JASPKZ010004774.1:0-7500 GCA_030220185.1 Diploptera punctata | reverse complement strand
TTATTTCACTTACCTGGAACATCAATTATTTGTTGTGAAATCTTCAATTAACCAAACGAGAATCAAAATGTCACTACTGATTTTGATAGATGAAATACAGAGGTTAGTCGACAGATAACAGCATTTTCGCCGGGAGACTTACATTTCAGTGGAGAGAACAAAGTTTAAAATGGTCCCTATTCATCCAGTGTCCCGATTTAGCCGCGTTTACACTACCGGTTCCAGGTCGAAAAAACCAGATACAACAGCTGGAGGACTTGACATGCTGACACATGTCACTCTTATGCTTATGATTAACATATGCAGATGTGATATCTGCAGTCAAGACCCTTCCAAGCCCGTCGCGCTATGGAGCAAAGTTAGGTTATTTTTATTTAATACTTGAAAATTAGCTATCATAGAGAATTTTGTAATAAACTAATTGCACACTTCTATAGAGATTTTCATGGCATGTGATTGCCCGATGGCTTTCTTCATATTTTATAAATAAAGCTAAATTGTGTCTATACTACCTTTAAATGGCAATAGGTATTTTTTATCCTCTATTACGGAAACTATGACCTTGTAAGTTTTCATTGTGACTCTATTCAATGGACCGACTGCTTACGCATTCCAAACGTTAACTTTGATTCTTAAGTAATAATATTACATGGGTGTTTGTTACATTTATTATTATTTTTTTATTTTTTCATTTCCATTGAATATTGGAAATCGTCCTTCAAGTTTCTACGACTCTGTATAAGGTATGATATAGTTAATATGTTTCAGTTAAATTTATAATGCTCCAGCGGATTAATGCATACTGATCGCGTCATAATAACGAACTTTGAATTTTGCGGGCGAAAGAAGGCGAGAATAGTAGACGTGCATTTGTAGAAATAGATTTGCGAGTCTAGATCCTCATTCCAGAGATCTGTACGCATCTCTACTTCCCCTTTCGCGAACGATCGGTTGCCAGACACTTCCATGTTTGGCAGTAGGTCCGCCGAGTAGCCTAGGAAGATCCTCCCCGCCTATGTCATCTGTGGCGAAGACGGAAGCGAGTCAGTTATAAATTGGTACCGGTATAGAGAGTAGAGAAATAGCTGTAGCGAGTGAGTCATTACAGATAATAAATAATTTTGTGTTAGATAAACATTAAAACAAGATTAATTTTTATTGTAATTGTGAATGTACTCTAACTGTTAGTTTGTAGAATTGAATAAAGTTATTGTGAAATATCACACGATAATATGTGTGATTATTTACGACAAAACGGTGAAGGACAACAGCTATGGCATCTGCTACAATATTATCAAATAATCGAAAGTTGTAATCTCTTACTTAAAAAAATAAGTATCCTAAACTCGTGTTAGGTCGAGGGACGAGATGAAGCTCCCTACATAGATGTCTGTGAATGACAAAAGGTACCGGCCGAGTACGCCTGACGCACCGTCGCGGGGGCATATGAAGCTCCCTACATAGATGTCTGTGAATGACAAAAGGTACCGGCCGAGTACGCCTGACGCACCGTCGCGGGGACATATGAAGCTCCCTACATAGATGTCTGTGAATGACAAAAGGTACCGGCCGAGTACGTCTGACGCACCGTCGCGGGGACATATGAAGCTCCCTACATAGATGTCTGTGAATGACAAAAGGTACCGGCCGAGTACGCCTGACGCACCGTCGCGGGGACATATGAAGCTCCCTACATAGATGTCTGTGAATGACAAAAGGTACCGGCCGAGTACGTCTGACGCACCGTCGCGGGGGCATATGAAGCTCCCTACATAGATGTCTGTGAATGACAAAAGGTACCGGCCGAGTACGTCTGACGCACCGTCGCGGGGGCATATGAAGCTCCCTACATAGATGTCTGTGAATGACAAAAGGTACCGGCCGAGTACGTCTGACGCACCGTCGCGGGGACATATGAAGCTCCCTACATAGATGTCTGTGAATGACAAAAGGTAACCGGCCGAGTACGTCTGACGCACCGTCGGGGGCATATGAAGCTCCCTACATAGATGTCTGTGAATGACAAAAGGTACCGGCCGAGTACGTCTGACGCACCGTCGCGGGGGCATATGAAGCTCCCTACATAGATGTCTGTGAATGACAAAAGGTCCGGCCGAGTACGCCTGACGCACCGTCGCGGGGCATATGAAGCTCCCTACATAGATGTCTGTGAATGACAAAAGGTACCGGCCGAGTACGTCTGACGCACCGTCGCGGGGACATATGAAGCTCCCTACATAGATGTCTGTGAATGACAAAAGGTTACCGGCCGAGTACGTCTGACGCACCGTCGCGGGGGCATATGAAGCTCCCTACATAGATGTCTGTGAATGACAAAAGGTACCGGCCGAGTACGTCTGACGCACCGTCGCGGGGACATATGAAGCTCCCTACATAGATGTCTGTGGAATGACAAAGGTACCGGCCGAGTACGTCTGACGCACCGTCGCGGGGACATATGAAGCTCCCTACATAGATGTCTGTGAATGACAAAAGGTACCGGCCGAGTACGTCTGACGCACCGTCGCGGGGACATATGAAGCTCCCTACATAGATGTCTGTGAATGACAAAAGGTACCGCCGAGTACGTCTGACGCACCGTCGCGGGGGCATATGAAGCTCCCTACATAGATGTCTGTGAATGACAAAAGGTACCGGCCGAGTACGCCTGACGCACCGTCGCGGGGACATATGAAGCCTCCCTACATAGATGTCTGTGAATGACAAAAGGTACCGGCCGAGTACGCCTGACGCACCGTCGCGGGGGCATATGAAGCTCCCTACATAGATGTCTGTGAATGACAAAAGGTACCGGCCGAGTACGCCTGACGCACCGTCGCGGGACATATGAAGCTCCCTACATAGATGTCTGTGAATGACAAAAGGTACCGGCCGAGTACGTCTGACGCACCGTCGCGGGGACATATGAAGCTCCCTACATAGATGTCTGTGAATGACAAAAGGTACCGGCCGAGTACGCCTGACGCACCGTCGCGGGGACATATGAAGCTCACTACATAGATGTCTGTGAATGACAAAAGGTACCGGCCGAGTACGTCTGACGCACCGTCGCGGGGGATATGAAGCTCCCTACATAGATGTCTGTGAATGACAAAAGGTACCGGCCGAGTACGTCTGACGCACCGTCGCGGGGGCATATGAAGCTCCCTACATAGATGTCTGTGAATGACAAAAGGTACCGGCCGAGTACGTCTGACGCACCGTCGCGGGGACATATGAAGCTCCCTACATAGATGTCTGTGAATGACAAAAGGTACCGGCCGAGTACGTCTGACGCACCGTCGCGGGGGCATATGAAGCTCCCTACATAGATGTCTGTGAATGACAAAAGGTACCGGCCGAGTACGTCTGACGCACCGTCGCGGGGGCATATGAAGCTCCCTACATAGATGTCTGTGAATGACAAAAGGTACCACGCCGAGTACGCTTGACGCACCCTCGCGGGGGCATATGAAGCTCCCTACATAGATGTCTGTGAATGACAAAAGGTACCGGCCGAGTACGTCTGACGCACCGTCGCGGGACATATGAAGCTCCTACATAGATGTCTGTGAATGACAAAAGGTACCGGCCGAGTACGTCTGACGCACCGTCGCGGGGCATATGAAGCTCCCTACATAGATGTCCTGTGAATGACAAAAGGTACCGGCCGAGTACGGTCTGACGGCACCGTCGCGGGGACATATGAAGCTCCCTACATAGATGTCTGGTGAATGACAAAAGGTACCGGCCGAGTACGTCTGACGCACCGTCGCGGGGACATTGAAGCTCCCTACATAGATGTCTGTGAATGACAAAAGGTACCGGCCGAGTACGTCTGACGCACCGTCGCGGGGACATATGAAGCTCCCTACATAGATGTCTGTGAATGACAAAAGGTACCGGCCGAGTACGCCTGACGCACCGTCGCGGGGACATATGAAGCTCCCTACATAGATGTCTGTGAATGACAAAAAGGTACCGGCCGAGTACGTCTGACGCACCGTCGCGGGGACATATGAAGCTCCCTACATAGATGTCTGTGAATGACAAAAGGTACCGGCCGAGTACGCCTGCGCACCGTCGCGGGGGCATATGAAGCTCCCTACATAGATGTCTGTGAATGACAAAAAGGTACCGCCGAGTACGCCTGACGCACCCGTCGCGGGGGCATATGAAGCTCCCTACATAGATGTCTGTGAATGACAAAAGGTACCGTGGCCGAGTACGTCTGGACGCACCGTCGCGGGGACATATGAAGCTCCCTACATAGATGTCTGTGAATGACAAAAGGTACCGGCCGAGTACGCCTGACGCACCGTCGCGGGGGCATATGAAGCTCCCTACATAGATGTCCTGTGAATGACAAAAGAACCGGCCGAGTACGCCTGACGCACCGTCGCGGGGGCATATGAAGCTCCCTACATAGATGTTGTGAATGACAAAAGGGTACACGGCCGAGTACGTCTGACGCACCGTCGCGGGGAGACATAAGAAGCTCCCTACATAGATGTCTGTGAATGACAAAAGGGTACCGGCCGAGTACGTCTGACGCCCCGTTCGCGGGGGGCATATGAAGCTCCCTACATAGATGTCTGTTGAATGACAAAAGGCTACCGCCGAGGACGTACGTCTGAAGCACCGTCGCGGGGGGCATATGGAAGCTCCCTACATAGATGTCTGTGAATGACAAAAGGTACCGGCCGAGTACGCTCTGACGCACCGTCGCGGGGGCATATGAAGCTCCCTACATAGATGTCTGTGAATGACAAAAGGTACCCGGCCGAGTAACGTCTTGACGCACCGTCGCGGGGACATATGAAGCTCCCTACATAGATGTCTGTGAATGACAAAAGGTACCGGCCGAGTACGCCTGACGCACCGTCGCGGGACATATGAAAGCTCCCCACATAGATGTCTGTGAATGACAAAAGGTCCCGGCCGATTACGTCTGACGCAACCGTCTGACGCAACGGCCGGGGGACATATGAAGCTCCCTACATAGATGTCTGTGAATGACAAAAGGTACCGGCCGAGTACGTCTGACGCACCGTCGGCGGGGACATATGAAGCTCCCTACATAGATGTCTGTGAATGACAAAAGGTACCGGCCGAGTACGTCTGACGCACCGTAGCCGGGGACATATGAAGCTTTCCCTACATAGAGTCATGTAATGACAAAAGGTACCGGCTAGTACGTCTGACGCACCGTCTCGGGGACATATGAAGCTCCCTACATAGATGTCTGTGATGACAAAAGGTTGAGCGGCCGAGTACGTCTGACGCACCGTCGCGGTGGGACATATGAAGCTCCCTACATATAATGTCTGTGAATGACAAAAAGTTACCGGCCGAGTACGCCTGACGCACCCGTCGCGGGGGCATATGAAGCTCCCTACATAGATGTCTGTGAATGACAAAAGGTACCGCCGAGTACGCCTGACTCACCGTCGCGGGGACATATGAAGCTCCTACATAGATGTCTGTTGAATTGACAAAAGGTACCGCCGAGTACGTCTGACGCACCGTCGCGGGGACATAGAAGCTCCCTACATAGATGTCTGTGAATGACAAAAAGGTACCGGCCGAGTACGTCTGACGAACGTCGCGGGGACATATGAAGCTCCCTACATAGATGTCTGTGAATGACAAAAGGTGACCGGCCGAGTACGGCTGACGCACCTGTCGCGGGGGCATATGAAGCTCCCTACATAGATGTCTGTGAATGACAAAAAGGTACCGGCCGAGTACGTCTGACGCACCGTCGCGGGGGCATAGAAGCTCCCTACATAGATGTCTGTGAATGACAAAGTACGGCCGGTAGGTCTGACGCCAGACCGTCCGCGGGGGGACTATGAGCTCTCCTACATAGAGTCTGTGAATGACAAAAGGTAACGGGCGAGTAACGTCTGGACGCACCGTCGGGGGGGCACTATGAAGCTCCCTACATAGCTTGTTCTGTGAATGACTAAAAGGTACCGGCCGAGTACGCCTGACGCACCGTCGCGGGGGCATATGACGCTCCCTACATAGATGTCTGTGAATGACAAAGGTACCGGCCGAGTACTGCGTCGACGCACCGTCGCGGGGACATATGAGCTCCCTACCTAGATGTCTTGATACAAAAGGTACCGGCGATACGCTGACGCACCGTCGCGGGGCATATGAAGCTCCCTACCTGATGTTTGTGCTGACAAAAGGTACCGGCCGAGTACGCCTGACGCACCGCGGGGGGCATATGAATCTCCCTATAGAGTCTGGAATGACAAAAGGTCCGGCCGATTACGCTGACTCCTTCGCGCGGGGGCATATGAAGCTCCCTACATAATGTGTGCATGACCAAGGTTACGGCCGAGTACGTCTGACGCACCGTCGGGGGGGGCATATAAGCTCCCTACATGATGCTGTGATGACAAAAGGTACCGGCCGAGTACGCTGGACGCACCTCGGGGGGCATATGAAGCTCCCTACTGAGTCTGTGAATACAAAGGTACCGGCCTAGACGTCTGACGCACCGTCGCGGTACATATGAAGCTCCCTACATAGATGTCTGTGAATGACAAAGGCCGGCCGAGTACGCCTGACTCACCGTCGGGGGCATATGAACTCCCTACTGATGTTGTGAATGACAAGTACCGGCCGAGTACGTCTGAGCACCGTCGCGGGGCATATAGGCTCCTACATAATGTCTGTGAATGACAAATGGTACCGGCCGAGTACGCCTGACGCCCGTCGCGGGGTCATATTAACTCCCTACATAGATGTCTGTGAATGACAAATGTACGGGCCGAGTACGCTGCCGCACGTCGCGGGGCATATGAAGCTCCCTACTAGATTCTGTGATGACAAAAGGTCCCGGCCGAGACGTCTGACGCACCGTCGCGGGGGCATATGAAGTCAATATAGCTGTGATGACAAAAGGTACCTGCGAGTACGCCTACGCACGTCGGGGGCATATGATCTCCTTACATGAGTCTGTGAATACAAGGTTACCGGGGCGAAGTAACGCCTGACGCACCGTCGCGGGCATATGAACGTCCCTACATAGGATGTCGGGAATGACAAAAGTAACGGCGAGTACGTCTGAAGACCGTTAGCGGGGGCATATGAAGCTCCCTACATAGGTGTCTGTGAATGACAAAAGGTACCGACGAGTACGTCTGACGCACCGTCGCGGGGACATATGAAGCTCCCTACATAGATGTCTGTGATGACAAAAAGTACCGGCCGAGTACGGTTCGACCGCACCGTTTCGCGGGTGCACATGAAGCTCCCCCTCCATAGATGTATGTGAATGACAAAAGGTACCGGCCGAGTTACGTCTGACGCAGCGTCGGGGGACAAATGAAGCTCCTAATAGATGTCTGTGAATGCCAAAAGGTACCGGCCGAGTACGCTGACGCAGTCGCGGGGGCATATGAAGCTCCTACATAGATGTTCTGTGAATGACAAAAGGTACCGGCCGAGTACGTCTGACGACCACGTAGCGGGGTTCCTCCC
>JASPKZ010004773.1:0-49604 GCA_030220185.1 Diploptera punctata | reverse complement strand
AAGAACGAGAAACGTATCTTTGTGCCATCTACCGACAGGATTCGAAACTTGGTGAGTTTTTCTGTACTATGAACGTTGTTTTAAGTTTCTATCTTCAACCGTTTGCCAGTAACAAGCAATTGAAATTAGGTCCATTCGAGCGGTCCACCCTGTATAACTTTAAGGGAGGAAAGGAGATTACGAATATTTGAGAATAGAGTACTTAGGAATTTTTTTTGGACCAAAGAGGGATGAACAGACAGGTGAATGGAGAAGACTGCATAACAGTGAATTATATGGTCTTTATAGGAAGCCAGATATAATAAGAACACTTAAGTTTCGTAGACTGCGATGGGCAGGACATGTGGCACGTATGGGAAATGAAAGACTTGCATGGAAACTTCTTGTAGGAAAGCCAGAGGGAAAACGCCCAGTTGGTGAACCAAGAATGAGGTGAGGGAATAACATTAACTATGATTTGAGGGAAGTAGATTATACAGGGAATGATTGGAAAGCATTAGGTCAAGATCGGGATGTATGGAGAGCTTATGTCCGCGCGGCCAGTGAGCAAGTAAGTAATGCGGTTGACACATGTGGTTGTGGAGCCAGAAACGCTGATTGGTTAGCGGTCCTCTAGGTTTCTCGTCCATGTATGGATCACTTTATAACATATCCAGATCACGATATGTTTAGAAAATTAAGCCTTAAATTGGCAATGTATCCTGTAGGATACATCAGTTGGTTTAATGTATTTGATAGTTTAATAAAACAGAAAAAAGCGAAGGAGAAGAAATGACAAATGTGTGTCCAATTGGACAAGATACCCAATAACAGTTATAAATGATTCCGTTTTCACATTTAAATAACTGACACGTGAAATAAGTATTTTACTGATTAAAGGGTTATTGTAAATTTACATTAAATTTGTCTTCTTCATATTCATAATGTGTAGTGTTTTCATCCTGTTTATTTCCAAAATCGCTTCTCGCAGGAAGAGGTATTGGACGTGCATCCACTGTCTATCTATCTCTTGGCTGGTCTTCCTCTTGTTCTTCTCCCGTCTATAGGTCTATCTTCTTTAGCTCTTTTTACAAATCGGTTGTCTTCCATTCTTTCTACATGGCCCTTCAAATATTTCCGTCTATCTATAATAAAATTGGTTATGCCTTGAATATGACATTTGTCCCTAATTTCTGTGTTGTGTATCTTATCAAATAATGTTTTCCCCTGAATAGTTTTTAAGTTCTTCGTTTCACATGTGCTAATTATTTGTTTAGTTTTTGTTGTATCAGCCCTAGTTTCTACTCAACCGGTCGAACTATATTTTTGTATATGCGGATTTTGCTATCTATTGACATATGTTTGTTACGCTAAATTAAATCTTTCATATATCCTGATATTTGTGATTAATCATAAGTAATGCCACAAGTAATTTCCAATTTATCTAGAGAATTTGGAAATCAAGAATGGTATTTGTTAGGACTATTTAACGAATAAAATTAAGCTGTTTACTCACAAATTATTATTTTAATATAGTTGTTTTAAAATATTTATTTATTTATTTATTTAATCTAAACGGCGGTGTTTGAAAACAAATGAGAAATAATTGTTACGCTTGTTCATCACTGCAACCAGATAATATTATTTATTGCCAAAAGATAGCAATATTGTAAGAATGCACCCTAGTGGAGAAATTTATAACCAACGTTATAGGTATTAATTAATTTCTGATACCCTATGATGTAAATATGTCAATTATATTTTTCTGCAACGTTATTTCGTGGGAAATAATTAGTTTAAGAAAGTGCAAACAGTGGTTTCTTTTTTTTCTTGTGGTATAGTCAATTGCTACAAATGTTTTTATATTATCTCCCTCAAGCACTTTCGGCTGACATTCGTGCACTATATATACAACATGGTAGCCGCATTTCTTAGAGAGTCAGTCACTGCAAAATAATGCTATGAGCTATTCAGAAAGTTAAAAAGGACGAGCTCTCTTTAATATGATAAACTTGTTCGATAAATTCGAGGTGAAAGACGAATGTGATTGGTTGTAATTAAAAAATCATTGAAATGTGATTGGTCATTGAATCCCATTTGGGGCACGAGTTAAATAGTCACATTAAATTTATGATTATTTGAAATAGCAGCATTGATGTGGTATAGTTCATCGTCATCATCTCTGGTATTCCAAGGGCTTACAGCTTGCTTTTAATGTCCCTCACAACAACACGCCATTTTGATCTGGACTTAGTTTTTTTGTTTCCAATTTTTTATTCTCTTCTTTAATCCTCTTCCATATAATTTATCCCGTATGGTGGCCAGGATCAAAAAATTGCACTGTAACCCATCCGTGTTTTAGAATACGATTAAAATGAGTGTCTGGAGGTATAACTGGATTGCCCTATCCCTAGGGTTATAAATAGAGGACTTGATCCTCCAGGTCCTCAATTTATAATTCCAGCTATACTTCAGGCTCTGGGCACCTATTTTAATCGCCTTCTTGCAGTGGGACTTTTTTTATCCTGATCACCATACGGGATAAATTACACTAAAGGGAATTAAAAGTTTGAAAAAAGCTAGGTACAGATCAAAATGACATGTTGTTGTGATGCACATTAAGGGCAAAATATAAGCTCTGCAATACTAGAGTTGATGATGAACTACTATATCGGGTCAATGCTGTTATTTCAAATAATCACAAATTCACTATAAATTTATATCAATTTTCTAAACTTACTATGGATCTGGATATGTTATGAACCGTTCCATGCATGGGCGAGAAACCTAGAAGACTCTTTATTAATAAATAGGATCTTCCTGGTGAATAAAATGGTATTACACAAAGTCGATAAAAACCCAAATCACCAAATTATAAAGTTAAAAGGTGCAACGCGTTTCATTGGCGACCCTATAATTTTCAAGACTTATTTTGTGTCAATAATAAGTCTTCATAATTATTTAAGTAGGTGATTTGGGTTTTTATTGACTGTATGTAATGCAGACGACACTTGATCATCCAGATTGGGTATTGAACATATAGTTTACCCGTATCCCGGAAAAAAATATTGAGAGTTCAGAGGCCCGAAACAATATTATTTACATTAATAATAATAATAATAATAATAATAATAGTAATAGTAATAGTAATAACAATAATAGTAACAATAATAACAATAATAATAATTGTAGACTTTCACGGCAGGTGTATTGATTCATACCTTTCGGGCTGTGCCAGTCTGCAGCAGACATTTGAAGAGTTAGGAGGTCATAGAAAATGCAGAATGTCCTGAGGATGTCTATCGCAGCAGTAGACGAAACGTTGAGTATTAATAAAACCAGATCACGGCCATTTAGCCCGAAAGACATAAAAGACATGAAATAATCTTCTTCTTCTTCTGAATGCAGTATTGGGTGATGATGCCCGTTCTGCGACTACAAAAACTGATCTTTCCATCGGTCGAAGGGTCTTCCGAGGTCTCTTTTGCCTTTAGGGTTGAGGTGGTAAATCATCTTTGGTAAACGGGAATTTGACATTCTCTGGACGTGTTGGAACCATTTAATCTGATAATTTTGTATATGTTCAACCATTTCCCTACTATTCCACTGCATCCTTATCTCATCACTTTTCATTCTATCCCTTAATGTTACTCCAGTTTAGTGATCGGAGGAATCTCATTTGTGAACTATTAATGCGGGATTTATCTTTTGCTCGAAGTGTCCAGTATTCACTTCCGTATAGTAGACCAGGTTTGGCTATGGCATTATGAAATCTCAATTGGATTTCTTTCCTCATTTGTTTTCCAAAATTTCTCCTAATTATACCATTTAATCTGTTATATTTTGACATGAAATAATAATAATGTTAAACTGAAAATATATAAAACTATTATTCTACCAGTTATATTATATGGATGCGAAACATGGACTCTTACTTTAAGGGAGGAAAGGAGATTACGAGTATTTGAGAATAAAGTTCTTAAGAAAATGTTTGGACCAAAGAGAGATGAACAGACAGATGAATGGAGAAGACTCCATTATAGTGAACTACATGGTTTTTATAAGAAGCCAGATATAATAAGAACAGTTACATGTCGTACACTGCGATGGGCAGGACATGTGGCACGAATGGGGAATGAAAGACGTGCATGGAAGCTTCTTATAGGAAAACGCTCAGTTGGTAGACTAAGAATGAGGTGGGAGAATAACATTAACTATGATTTGAGGAAGTAGATTATACAGGGAATGATTGGAAAGCATTAGCTCAGGATAGGGATGTAGGGAGAGTTTATGTCCGCGCTGTCATAAATCTGCGGGTTCGAAAGTGCCAGTGAGTTAGTTATGTTAATAATAATAGGCTAATAATAATAATAATAATAATAATAATAATAATAATAATAGCAATAATAATAATAGTTTTATTTTACCTTAAGAGTTAAGGCCTTAAGATCTTGTCTACCACTCAACCAGGTTAAAAAAGTACAAAATATTCTTAAATCTAATTACAATAAAAATAAATATTACATAGTATGTCTACAATATAATTATTATTTACAAAATTGTTTGATTTAATCTGGATTTAAGAAATTAAATATAAAATATACAAGATAGAAAAATGAATAAGAAATCTATTAATGTCAATAAATTTAACTCTCGAGAAAAATTAATTATTTGGCAACAGGTAACTGTATAAGCGTGACTTATTGTGCGGCAACCCCTGATATATTGGGGAAGGAAATCCCAGGAGCGGGCAGAGGGGCAGAGGCTACTGTGAAAGAAGTAGAATAAGGGGAAATGCTATGAGAAGAGATTGTTATCACACTGTTATCTGGTGACCTACGTTCAATAGATTAGGAGCACAGATAATGATTAAAGACCAAAAATGGAAAATTGTTAAAAATAGTATTGTAAAACTACGGATTAAATAATACGCAATGATGTAATTGGTAACTAAAAATGTATTATCTTTCAATTTTGTAGCATATTTTAAAAAATATATATTTTTTTTTGCAAGTGCCCCAGGTTGTCTTTCGACATTCCTGGTTTTCTCTCCTGGCTTGGCGTACTTATAACCCACTTATGAGGTTGGGGTGCCTGGAAGGCGGGGTTACGTTGCCCCGATGATATGATGGGCGATGATGATGATAATGGTGCGCCAGGAGAGTCCCTAATCCTAAGCTTAATCAAAGATAATATAGGTACCCAAATCTAGTCTGAAGGACCCAGGACCTTACTAAACTAGCTTAAGTGTTCTAAAGCATGGAGGTTGAAATCAAAACAGTCTTGTAGCGAAGAAGTATTTCAGAGAAAGACACAAAAAGAAAGAAAATGTTTTCATATCCAATTAAAAAGAAATGAAAGGACGTAGAAGAAGTGTTGCAGAAATAACATAGCGACTGGAAGGGGCTATAAATCTAAAACAACTTGTACTTTCTATTTTCTCACTTCAGTTTTTTCCCTTCAGTGAGAAGGGAATTACTAAAAAAATTCCTCTTCGTGAATACTGTACTTCCTCTAAACGTCAGTGAAAACTAGATTGTTTTGACTGTTAGATTATAAAATTTCAGGGTTTAAAACTGACGTTTATAGTCCATAATTCATATTATATATGATATTTACGTGAATCTTTTCAAGATTGTTTTATGGCATTCTGCAAGAAACGGCTGGCTAGATCGTAACAGTGCTTGGTTACACAGAAATACCGTAATTTCTTCATGGATAAAACTAATAAATGATCAACTTTAAATTGTAATATTTCGCTAAACAGATAAATAAAATAAATAATTGTATAAAAACTAAAACAACACGCTTTATTAGAAAACCGAACTAAAAAATGAAAAATAATTTTAATTTTCAACACGCTTGGGATAAAATTAAAGTGGTCAACAAAACAAAATCATCTCCAACACATATAGAATAAAACTAGAGTTATCAACAAAAAGAAAATAATTTTACCATCAAAAGCGTGGGGTGCTCTATATCAATTAATATATTTGATAATAAACAGATATTGGTAAAATTAAAGTCTCTAAGAAGAAAATGTAAAAATCATAAAAGCACCCCACGCTTTTAATGGTAAAATTATTTTCTTTTTGTTGATAACTCTAGTTTTATTCTATATGTGTTGGAGATGATTTTGTTTTGTTGACCACTTTAATTTTATCCCAAGCGTGTTGAAAATTAAAATTATTTTTCATTTTTTAGTTCGGTTTTCTAATAAAGCGTATTGTTTTAGTTTTTTAAAACTATTATTTATTTTTTATTTTTTAGTTTGGTTTTCTAATAAAGCGTGTTGTTTTAGTTTTTTAAACTATTATTTATTTTTTATTTTTAGTTTATTTGATTGTCATAAACCGGAATACCATGAAAATTTAATTGCTTAATAAAGTAAAGTAAAGTGATCCCACAACAGACCCGGAGGTCCTTGGGGTAGTAGGAGGTTAAGGCTCCCACTTTTTCTAGACAATCGGCACTTTACGTCAGCCGGGTTGTCAGCCCTGCGTGACGGCCGCCTTTACCCCCAGAACAAGCGTCTGGTACTCATTTCCGTTAGAGGCTGAGTCGACCCCAGGGCCATAGTGCCGCCAGAGGGTTTGGGTCAGTTTAAAAATCCTGACCCCAACGGGACTTGAACCCTCGACCCTCCGGCTTGTAGCTCAGTGCCTTATCCACTACGCTACGGCGTGCCCCTTAATTGCTTAATACTCGTCTTAAAAAAAGTCCTCCGGGCCGGATTTGAACCAACGACCTATGGATTACTGAAATTATATACCACTAGAGTCCATCTCTCTTACCAACTGACCTCTTACAACGATTGACTAAAAATTCGATAAACCATCAACTTACTATATCGGTTTTTATTTTTTTGACTTTCTGATGATTCTGACCAGGATTTTAGAAAACAATTATGAAGTTATTGTATAGTCATGGGTCCTTTACAAGTATACAAAGTTTCTAGTCGATCCAATGTTTTTAAGTGGGTGAAAATTGCGTTCAAATATTGCGTTACATAGACAGATACGGGTCAAACTAATATAAAGCGTGTAATTATTAGAAATAAGAATTCTTAGTCACATCTATAGATATATCAATACAGTCCAATAGCGTATACAACATATTTCAATGACTGGTATGGATTGTGATCGATTTTGCAGTATCAGTGCTCAAATTCTGGTGCCGACGAAACTGACTGAGGGTTTTCTCAGGATTTCCTCAGTCATCGGTTGGAATTTCCTTAAACTTTTAATTAATCATCAAGATTTAATCTAATTTTAACAGGTTTTAAATATATACTTCATCTTCCTGTGCCCAATATTAAGTTTTGATTCTCTTCCTCCATTCATCTCTATCCTTCCAGTCACCAGCCTGCAGTCCCCTGCCCTTCATCAAATTCACATTCCCCTCCATCCGTGTCTTCTTAGGTCTCCCATTTTCTTTCCTCCGATTTGTAATCCACAATTAAGATTTAATTAATTAGATAAATCTAGTACCGGTATATGAAAGTTATCAACAAGATCCATTTGATCATAATCTTTAAATTTAAAAACTCATTTGATTTTTAAATAAAATAATACATGATAAACGCAACAATACAAACACAGCCTATTTATTACGCCTAAATATCCCTAGAAGTGATATGACCATAGATATTAAAGCGTCCATAATTATGGATGAAATCAAAAAGATAATAGGCATCTGAGAGTATATAAAATGTATAATTTGCATCATTATATCTTGTCTATTTCTGAGTATAATAGCATATCTAACATGCACCTAAGAGGTTCCGGGTTCGATTCTAGCTTCACTATATATTTGTTTTCTTTGGGATAAGTTCTAGACGGGACTCACTCAACTACGTGAGACATCTGTGCAGGAACTTGCATTTATATGTAAAGAAATCGGTTAAGAAAACTGAGTGCATGGATGAGAGATTGAATCACTCTATCCGCATGATTTTCTAAATTAGCATCTGATATGTATTTAAAATTGCCACCTCAATCAACTTCTACGAAGTTGGAGGGCCACAAATAAAAGCACATAAAGGCATATAAACCTAATGATCTGCAAATATTTAAAAGATGAAGAAACAGTTTAACTTCTCTTAGTTGTTAAAGTAATCTGGATTTATAATGTTTCCTTAAGATAGAAATATCGGTTCTGGTGGATTAGTGGTTAGGCTACTACGAAAATCGTAAAAATGCAGGAGAAAAATCGGGAGTAGATAATTGGATATAAATCAACTGGAAACTTGGCAGGTTGAGGGACTTTAAGCCACGGTCCCAAGTCTGAAGATTTTAAGATTCGGAAAAAAACCTAAAACATAAATTACAGCCTCTGGCAAAATTTAATCTGCATTTCCCATCCAAGTAATAGATCAGTTACCTAAAATGCATTTTCTTGAGACGATTACCTAACCAGTTGTCACACACTCACAACTAAAGGAAAATAGGCATAACTAAATTAGCATGATTAAGAACTCCTGCAAGGGAAAACCCTTCCCCATGTATAAATGTATAGAGTATGGCAGGTTGTATGAAGAAAAGTTCACTATCCTTATAAAGATATGGAAAAGAGTTTGTGGAAAGTAATCGTATATATAAATATATATAGTCCACCGCTGTGGTCTCGAGGTAGCGTACTGCCTTGTCACAGCGAGCCTGGATTTGATTCCCGATCGGGACAAGCTTCCTGGGTGAGATCTCTTCCGGGTTTTTTCCTTATCAGTAAGATAAATACTTTAAGTTTTAAGGCCCAAAAGGTCCCAGAACATCAACTGGTCATCATTATTATCAGCTTTCACCGGTGTGGAAAACAAAGGGAAGCTACCACACCTAAAATTCCCTAGTAAAGCTGCAAGCATAACATTAAAATTCTATGATTGCAGTGAAAGACATATCCTAGAATAGAACACTATAGAATAGAATAGAATAAAAAATACATATATATTACATATCGTATATTATCGCGGATGTAAGTATGATTAAGGACGTTTTCTTGGGTTTTTCGCGTCATGAATCTAAGGTTGACATCTGACCACTAATTCCGACGTTTCGACACGATCCTACATGCCATTATCAAGGAATGATTTATTTGAAGAGGTGATGTGGTCTCACTTGGTTTAGATTGAGAGTGAGGAAATTTCTCATAATTACTGACGATTACGATGTATACTGCTCAAAACTATGAAATATACAAATATTTTTTCATTGGATAAAGGTACAAACATGAAATTAATAAAATACATTATTTGTGATTATTTATTTATTTATTGCTCATGTCAGTAAAAACAAATGAATAACGCTGACAATTAAATTTTCAAATAATTCCGCTATGTAAGCAATTGAATCTTGTGCTTATTTTTCAAAGTTAAGCACTCGTTATATAGAGTTAGTATCGTGTATGGGCTCCACGACATTCGATGACACTTTGGCACCTTCGTGGCATGCTCCCAATAAGATTCTGGATTTCCTCTTGCGGGATATTCTCCCATTCCTCCTTCAGAGCATCTCCAAGTTGCTGCAGAGTTTGTGGAGCTTGATGTCGGTTCCTGACCTTCCTGTCTAGAAGATCCCACAAGTGTTCAATAGGGTTGACATCTGGGCTGACCTCTGGCCACTCCATTACCTCAATTTCATTCCTCCTCAAGAAATCCCTGGTGACAGCCGCAGAATGTGCCCTGGCATTATCCTGCATAACAGAAATCCAGGGCCTACTCCAATGGCAGCAGGTACTACATGCTCTTCCAGAACGTGCTCGATATACCGGACAGCATTCAGTCGCTGAGGAACAAGTACAAGGTCCGTACGATTGTTTTACATAACTCCGGCCCACACCATTATGGAACCTCCTCCGAATCTATCAATTTCCTGTACAGCCTCTGCAGAAAATCTTTCTCCTGGCCTTCCCCACACCCTCAATCGACCATCACAACGTGTAAGACGATATCTGGATTCGTCCGAGAAGAGCACAGACTCCCACTGGTTCAGGTTCCAATCACCATGGTTTTCAGCATACGTACGTCTTGCTGCCTTATGCCCATTTGTTAAGCGTGGTTTTTTAACGGGCCTTTTTGGACGAATATTCTCTTTCCTTAATCTGTTCCTTATGGTTTGGTCTGAAACCCGGATTCCGAAAGCCATATGAAGGTCATTCTGCAGGTCTTTTGCAGTTTTTGTACGCTGTCGAAGAGCAGAATATCTGTCATCCTGGGGGCTTGTTTAAAATTTACGGCCCTGGCCACGTCTTCTACAAAACTGACCTGTCTCTCTGTGCCTGTTGCGTAACCTGGACACCACGGAAGGAGAAACCCCAAGCTCTCTAACCACTTGTCGCAGAGATTGACCTTGTCGTAAAAGATTTAGAGCATGATACACTTCAAACTCATTTAAATGCCTCATTTCGTCAGCGATTTCAATAAACAAGGCAATAATCAACATTCGTCACTATAGCAACATCAGGAAGCTTACCAATTAGAAGTGGCCAGTGCCTTCCAAAATAAAAAATTTCTCTATATTTGTTATTTGAGGTAATTTCTCTGTATTTAGGCCATGGATCTTTAAAATTTGTATCCAATGATAAAATTAATAATTCAATTTACATATTGTCCAACTTTCAGCATCACAGCTTTAAAAACCAATTACTTATTCAATTTATTACAAGTGTTCCTCTAATTGTTTCGAGCAGTGTACAATTATGTTCAGTGTATAGGAATACTGAGAATAAATACATATCTTAGGAATGCAGGGACTATTGCCGTCCCAACTTCTCTAAAAAAACGTTAAACTGAAAATATGTAAAACTGTTATTCTCCCAGTTATATGGATGCGAAACGTGGACTTCTACTTTAATGGAGGGACCAAAGAGACATGTACAGACAGGTGAATTGAGTACACAACATAAGTGAGCTGCGTGATATAATAAGAAGAGTAAGTCTCGTAGACTGCGAAGGGCAGAGCATGTGGCACGAAGGGGGAATGAAAGAGGGGCATGGAAGCTTCTTGTTGCAAAAACAGAGGAAAACCCCAGTTGGTAGACCAGGAATGAGTGAGAGAATAACATTAATCGTGATTTGAGGGAAGTAGATTATTCAGGGGATGATTGGAAAACATTAACTCAGGATAGAGATGTGTGGAGAGATTGTGTCCGAGCGGCCATGAACCTACGGTTTCGATAGAGCCGATGAGTGAATTAATTAGTTAGACGTATTCATATGTGGGCTATGTAGAATCTAACTAGCAGGTATCGATGTAAATGAACAACTTCGTG
This sequence comes from Diploptera punctata, assembly GCA_030220185.1. Taxonomy (NCBI): domain Eukaryota; kingdom Metazoa; phylum Arthropoda; class Insecta; order Blattodea; family Blaberidae; genus Diploptera; species Diploptera punctata. The sequence goes on along the minus strand of JASPKZ010004773.1, from coordinate 38,360 downwards.
AAGGAGTAAAAAATAAATAATCGTTTTAAAAAACTAAAACAACACGCTCTATTAGAAAACCGAACTAAAAAATGGAAAATAATTTTAATTTCCAACACGCTTGGGATAAAATTAAAGTGATCAACAAAAAAATCATCTCCAACACATCTAGAATAAAACTAGAGTTATCTAAAAAAAATAATTTTACCATCTAAAGCGTGGGGTGCTCTATATCAATTAATATATTTGATAATAAACAGATATTGGTAAAAGTAAAGTCTCTAAGAAGAAAACGTAAAAACCATAAAAAGCACCCCACGCTTTTAATGGTAAAATTATTATTTTTTTTGTAGATAACTCTAGTTTTATTCTAGATGTGTTGGAGATGATTTTTTTGTTGACCACTTTAATTTTATCCCAAGCGTGTTGGAAATTAAAATTATTTTTCATTTTTTAGTTCGGTTTTCTAATAAAGCGTGTTGTTTTAGTTTTTTTAAAACTATTATTTATTTTTTATTTTTAGTTTGGTTTTCTAATAAAGCGTGTTGTTTTAGTTTTTTAAACTATTATTTATTTTTTATTTAGTTTAATTGATTGTCATTAACCGGAATCCCATGAAAATTTAATTGCTTTACGATATTTTTAGTGTCTAGGCACGAATATAATTATATATTTTTTAAAATTATTATTATCTAACATTATTATAATATTTTTGAATATTTTAATATAGATTAATAGTTACAGTTAATCGTATCCTTCTCATATTTTTTTGAATAAATTACTATGTGGTAAAGTTTACAAAATTGTCATTAGTATTTTACAGAATAAGATAAAAATGTAAATATCTTTAAATTCAGTACTATTGTAGTATGAGCTAAAATTAATACTCTTCTAAAAAAAATCCTCCGGACCGTATTTAAACCAGCGACATATACAACGATGGACTAAAAAGTCGGTAAGTCCGCAACCTATTATACCAGTCTTTATTTTTTGATGTCCTGATGATCCTGGTTAGGATCTTAGAAAATATTATGAAATGATTTTATTGTCGTTGGTCCTTTACAAGTATACAAAGTTCCAAGTCGATCCAATGTTTTCGAGTGGGTGAAAATCGTGTTGAAAGATTCCGTTGCATAGACAGATACAGGTCAAGCTAATGTAAAGCGTGTAAAAAATAGAGAAGCAGATAAAAGGTTGAGGAATACTCACCTGTATGTGCGGTTTTTGAAATGGATAAGTAGAGTAGTGGACCGTTGGTACACCATGAACAGACGTGACCGGGGACATTGATGGATACGTGTCTGTTGCTCCGGGACGTAAAACATTCCCGCAATTTCACATCAAACATTCTGCTTCACTTACTATCTCTCAGCTGTAAACGTGTCCACAACTCAATTCCACTAACGAATAAAACAATACAATTAACATTTATACTAAGTTTAAATTAGCGAGAAATATATTATTCCAAACAACGTTAGATATTTCTACAAAATTTTAGCACAGTATTCTATAATTTAATGAATAAATCAATTATACCAACAATATGTCCGTCGAAGTGAGATGGTCGGTACTGTCCCCATCTTACACTCCGAGTATCCAGGTTCGATTCGCGGCATGGGTTAGGGATTTTAAATATCTAACTTGAGTCTGGGTGTATCCTAATTTTGTATTATAAAGAAAAAACTGTAAAATAAATTAGTAAGAAGACCCATCACGCAGGAACTGCATAAACTAATTTAAGTCCTCAACAAATCATAGTTATGGTCCGACTTCGCTGGTTTACGGAATACATGTTTCGTTTGTTGAATAGGAGAATCTCGATTTCTTATTCTAATCTTTTTAAAGTCAATTTTATTAATGTTCATTGTTATCACCATTGAGGTTATGTAATAATTTTTTATTGACTGTCACCCCACGTTATCATTTGGATATTCTGATATTATCTCCTGACTTGGCGTTATTTTAACCCACTTGTGAGTTTGGGGCGTCTGGAAGGCGGAGTTACGCTACCTCGATGATATATGATAGGTGATGATGATGGTAACGTACACCAGGAGAGGCCTCAATTATAAACTTAATGAATATGTTAATGATGGCCAGATGATGTTCGGGGACCGTTTGGGCCTTAAAGTTTCCTGACATTTGTCTTACAGGTGAGGAAAAAAAACCGAAAAAACAATCAATCAGAAAACTTGTCTCGACCGGGGATCGAACCCGGGCCCGCTGCGTGACTACCTCGAGACTACAGCGGTGGAAAAAAATGTTATAAATAATAATATAGTACCTTTTATTCTATCCATCTTCCTTAAATAGATTTGATTTTTAATCAAAAAACCTTGTTACATTATTAATCATGAGACCAGCCTCATGGACTAGCGGCCAGCGTTCCTGAATACTGTTCATGAGGTCCCGGGTTCGATTCGCGGTCAAATCATAAGAATTTTTCTTTAAAGAGAATTATTCCTGTGGTTGCCCATGTTCTGGAATTTAGGTTAAGTTTAAGTTAAGAATTCTGGCGCTTCATCATTTATCACCCATCATACATTCGGGGTGACGTAACTCCGCCTTCCAGGTGCCCCAACCTAATAAATGGATTACAACTCTGCCAATGCTATGGGAGAAAGTCATAAATGTCATTAAAGACAATCTGGTGGCATTAGACAAAAAAAAGTATTAATCATGAAGACATTTCAAAAACATATTTCATTCTCGGCGGCATGTTAATTGATCCCTCTCTCACTCGGCAATATTACCTCCTGCCACATGCCTTGGGATTCACCAAGACGGCAACAGTTACAGAACTGGACTATAGATCTCTCTTTGAGGTGATAAACTAACCTCCTTACATTCGAAGACATCTGTAGCCTAAATAAATGATCCTTGGTTAAATAACGCCCACAAGGAACAATACTTTTTTACGCACTGGCACTATCGAACCTGTAGGTTCATAGCCGCGCGGACAGAAGCTCTCCAAACATCCCTATCCTGAGCTAATGCTTTACAATCATTTCCTGTATAATCTACTTCCTCAAATCATAGTTAATATTATTCTCCCACCTCATTATTGGTCTACCAACTGGTCGTTTTCCCTCTGGCTTTCCTACAAGAAGCTTCCATGCAAGTCTTTCATTCCCCATACGTGCAACATGTCCTGCCCACCGCAGTCTACGAGACATAACTGTTCTTATTATATCTGGCTTCCTATAAAGACCATGTAGTTCATTGTTATGTAGTCTTCTCCATTCACCTATTTGTTCATCTCTATTTGGTCCAAAAAATTTCCTAAGTACTTTATTCTCAAATACTTGTAATCTCCTTTCCTCCTTTAAAGTAAGAGTCCATGTTTCGCACCCATATAATATAACTAGTAGAATAATAGTCTCTGTAATGCATAATAGCATGCATTTCCAGAATTGAGCCTATGTTTAATTTATTTGTGCATCTCATTCCTATTTGTGATTATTGTTCCTAGGTATTTGAATTCAGCCACTTTCTCAATATTTACCTCATTTGTCATTAGCTGTCCATTTCAATTATATAATGCATTTCTACGTGTGACCATATATTTAGTTTTATTGATATTTACTTCCAGTCCTAATTTCTTAGTGTTACTCAATAGTGTGTGCGTATTGTCCTTTAGTATTTCCTCGCTATCGGCCCACAAGGAAGCATTCTGATAAAATTCATACTAGCATTCCGTTGAGGTAAATTGTCACAAATAAAATGTTACAATGTATATGTAGCAGGTCCCGTCGTCTTCAACGAGGATAAAAAAATTGTTTTTAATTTTTTAAAGAACTGTAGCCTTTCGGAAACCGGCTTTCATCATCAGCAGAATAAATATGTGCTGTTAATTGTTGTTGTTATTTTTCGAAGTTTTTGACATCAGTGTCCTTCCAGCGTCATCAGTAGCAATTGATGTCAAAAGTGCCGCAAAACAAGAATAAGTTAGTAGCACATATTTCTTCTGCTAGTGATGGTAGCCGGTTCCCTAAAGGCCTACAGTTCTTAAAACATTAAAATAATAACCTAGTTGAGAACGTTGGCACCTGACAGGTATACACTATAGATAGACACGTATATATACTTCTATTTAAATATATTTTCATTACTTCTTTTAGGATTATAGTAATACATTTTACATTGTATTCGCAAGGTAGTACCCTTACCCCACATGGAGATTTACAATTATAGACATGTATATATAGCTACTTCTATTTAAATATATTTTCATTACTTCTTTTAGGATTATAGTATTTACCAGAAGTATGTGTTGTTTGTGTTTGCTTAACTGAGTCTGCTCTTCCTAGCAAATCACATCTTTGCATATTGAATCTTTCCGGAATAAAGTAAACACATGTCTTTTCACGCCAAACTTGATTGAAAACGTCTTTCAAAGTCTGTCACTTTGAACATTTTTACTCCCACTGCATATTTCTATAAAAAAAAGTCCTGCTGATTGAATACTTTTCGAGAAATATTTTAAAGTAAAATTGGATTAAGCTGTCGACTTTAATATTACTGGAATCCTTTCATAGCGAATACAGATTTCTCTATTTATATTAGAGATGAAATATAGCACAGTTGAGTAATCTACTTCAAATATGAAAAAAGTGAAATTAAAAAAAAATCAAAACTCATTTCTAGATAATAAAGTAATATGTAACATGCTTCATACAGAGTGAACAAGAATCCTAGCCACGCATTACACAATATAATTCTACATCTAACATTAATAGGGTTGAAAAAAAAGTAGCGATATCACGATAGTAGGCCTAACTAATTTCTATACACATTGTATACAAAATGCGTGTCCTTGTCGAGCGTCTTCGCTGGCTGCTCGGAGCGAAGAGTGTGTATGTTCGACTCTCCTCAGTAATTGACCTGTTTACGTCACGAGTGATTGTATCAAAATGCCGAAATAAAAATTGTCCAAAAATAAATAACAATTTTAAAAAACTAAAACAACACGCTTTATTAGAAAACAGAACTAAAACATGAAAAATAATTTTAATTTCCAACACGCTTGGGATAAAATTAAAGTGGTCAACAAAAAAAATTATCTCCAACACATATAGAATAAAACTAGAGTTATCAACAAAAATAAAATAATTTTACCATCAAAAGCGTGGGGTGCTCTATATCAATTAATATATTTGATAATAAACAGATATTGGTAAAAGTAAAGTCTCTAAGAAGAAAATGTAAAAATCATAAAAGCACCCCATGCTTTTAATGGTAAAATTATTTTCTTTTTGTTGATAACTCTAGTTTTATTCTATATGTGTTGGAGATGATTTTTTTGTTGGCCACTTTAATTTTATCCCAAGCGTGTTGAAAATTAAAATTATTTTTCATTTTTTTAGTTCAGTTTTCTAATAAAGCGTGTTGTTTTATTTTTTAAAACTATTATTTATTTTGTATTTTTTAGTTTTAATATTTTACAGAATAAGATAAAAATGTAAACATCTTTAAATTTAATACTATTGTAGTATGAGCTAAAACTAATACTCTTCTAGAAAAAAATCCTCCCAGCCGGATCTGAACCAGCGACCTACGGATTACTGAAATTATATACCACTACAGTTCACCGCTCTACCAACTGCGCTCTTAAAACGATTGACTAAAAAGTCGACAAGTCCACAACATATTATACCAGTTTTCATTTTTTTTTGATTTTCTGATTATTCTAGCCAGGATTTTAGAAACAAAATATGAAATTATTGTATTTTCACGGGTCCTTTACAAGTATTCAAAGTTTTAAGTCGATCCAATGTTTATACGTGGGTAAAAATCGTGTTCAAAGATTCCGTTACATAGATACAAAGACACTTTTTTTATTGTCTGACGATTCTGGCCAGGATTTTAGAAACAAATATGAAAATATTGTATTGTCACGGGTCCTTTACAAGTATGCAAAGTTTCAAGTCGATCCAATGATTTTAAATGGGTGAAAATCGCATTGAAAGATTCCGTTACATAGATACGATACAGGTCAAGCTAATATAAAGCGTGTAACGAATCCATTCCTACACAAAGCGGATTATGCTGGAAGTCTGTCCCGTGTAGCGCGTGTCAACGTTCAGTTTGTAAACATAGTGGTCTAGGTACGATGCAGCCTAGCCTATAACCATTTTTTTAGCTCTAAACACTAACATTTTTTATTTGTCTTAATTCCCTGTATTTCATAATATTCGCGTACTAAAGAATACGAGATCTAGGTCTTGGCAAGAGAGTAAACATCATATTGAAATGGAACAATTCCTTCGTAAACATGATATCAGTGTACAGTTGATACGACGAATAATAGAGCGTCAGAGAGAAGGGGGATAGAATAGTATTATATACTGTCTTGTTACAACAAGTTTAGAACAATCACTTTATATTAGATATATTTAACTCCAAATGTTCCGAACAGTCGTCCCCAACTTTTATATTCCACCGAAGTACACTGTGCTAGTTATTTTATACAATAATTTGTTTTTATTTAAGCCTACTCAACGTCGCCAGGTCGTTACGACATTTCTGATATTCTCTCCTGGCATCGGCGTAATTGTAACCCACTTCTGAGGTTGGGGCGCCTGGAAGGTGGAATAACGCTGCCTAGATTATATATGATAGGTGATATTGATGGTAATAATGCGCCAGATGAGACCTTAATCCTGAAATCTACTGAGATGAATATGATAACGATGGCCAACTGATGTTCGGGAACCGCTTGGACCTTAACGTTTATTGACATTTGTCTAACAAATGAGGAAAAACCCCGAAAAAAGTCACCTAGAAATCTTTTCTCTCCTGAAGATCAAGCACGGACCCGCTGCGTGATAATTCAGCACACTCCCTCAAGACCATAGCGGTGGATTTTTTCAGTGGTTTAATAAAGAATATTTATTTTCACACAAGAATATGGAAACGAAAGAATATTATTTTGAATATAGTATAATACAATTATGTAGTTCTAGCTGCAAACCTCGGCATCAAATTTCTTCCTTGTACTTAACCAATTTGCGAGTCTGTATAAAGAGGAAACAGAAATGGAAATGTAGTTTATATACCGAGACGAAGAACAGAGAAACGCATACAAGAAATTTGCGTACGGAGGATCAGTAAACATTGTTTTGTTTCCTCCTTGGAATATGACAAAAGCGAAGGGATTTGGTTGTTAGAACAATGTCGTAAAATTCCTTTTGTATCTCATTTCATATACAACGAATTTGAATTAGGAAAGATGCCTTACAAACAGTATATACGGAACAAGTTCACTTAGTAGCGTTAAGGATTCGAATTTTCGGAAGTTTTGAGTTCGTATGGAAAATGAAGAGGCATAATTAATGCATGGATAGGAAATAGTGGAAGAAGGCAACGTTGCAGACCAAAGGATATTTGTCAGCGGCAATGTTTAATATTCCATAAAATTGTCTGTCAGATGATACAGTAGTCTATAGATGGAAGGATTATAAAATTTGCTATGGTTCCAGATATTTTTATTATTCTTGTAAAGTTTTATTTTTAAGGGGGGGGTAGAATTTAAGTAGTAATATGTATCGTTTGTAATTATCAATAATTGCGAATTATTAGGCTGATCGGGGGTGAGGGAATGCTAAAATGTTCCTGTAGATTAGATTAGATTTATTTAGCCTGGTGGAGTTAAGACCATGTGGCCTTCTCTTCCACTCACCAGGACAAACATATATTACATCAGAATATAACAATCTTAATTAACTCTAATATTAAACAGTAAAAATTTCATCAAAAGATAATATCTAATATATTACCATCTATAATACAACCAGTTAATATTAGTTAAAATTAAGACTAAAACTAATAATAAAATGTATACAAGCAAGGCATATTAAATTGTCCCTGTCTAGTGTATATAAAAAACAAAGGAAAATAATGAGATACAGAAAACTAATTTTACGATTATACAATATTTAAAACAAAACAAATAAAAATATTTGTTATTCTTAATATTATTTTCATAAAATAATTAAATATATTAATATTGCTAAAAGAATATTATCAGTGAGGTCTATAAGTTAGTTTGTTATTAAATAATTCTTTAGTTTGTTTTTGAAGGATGTTATAGTTTGACAGTCTCTGACATAGGACGGAAGGGAATTCCATGTTTTGGTAAGTGAGACCGTAAAAGATAATGAATAATATACAGTGTGATGAGGTGGGATATAAAGGACAATGTGCTGATGGGATCGAGTGTCAAGATTATGTGTGTCGGATAGTCTGATGAAGCGGCGTGATAAATAATTAGGCGATGATGTAGTATAGATGGAAAGATTATAACATTTGCTATGGTTCCAGATATTTTTATTATTCTTGAAAAAGTTTTATTTTAAGGGGGGGTAGAATTTAAGTTCGAATATATATCGTTTGCAATTATTAATAATTGCGGATTATTAGACTGATCGGGGATGAGGGAATGCACAAGATAGAAATAATTATTTATTCAGCAGGTTTCACAATGTTTCACAATATATTCCAGCACCAAATTAATATAATCTCGTTTTCCGCCAAATCTCATTGTCGTTCCAGTCTCCATTGTCCAAACATTTTTCCCTCATGCTACTTAAAACTCGATCACTTCACGTCTTATTTGGCCATCCTCTACTTCTCCTAACAAGTGACACCCATTCTAGCATTTTATTACGAATCTGTCTTATGACTCATTTTACATGACATACCATTTTAGAAAATTCACAATTAAAGTTTTAACATTCACATTTTATATCATGACACACTTTTTTTTCTCTTCTAGAAATTTCAGCTGAACGCTTCAAAAAATTCATTTCTGCACAATTTAATGTACTCATTGTTCTTAATTTTAATTCTCGCGCCTGCGCATTTTAAATACTGAAATGCAAAATTGGTATCTGTAAGGTTCTGGTCCTCAACTTTTTTTAACTGCAGGATTTCGAAATTGTTTCTATCCTCAGCAGATGGTTGCTAAGAGGAACTAGTTCCGAAAAAGTTGATGAAAAGTGTACCTTACAGCTATTAATTCTATAACTTTATATTTAAAATATTATATTGAGACTGGTTCCTCAACGGAAGCGCTTTAATAAGACATAATTATTTAAAGAAATAAGTCAATATAAATTGTAATTATTTAATGTCTGCTGTATGTACAAGTATTTTGTTTGGCCGAAGAGAAACCTTTATAAGAAAGGCGTATCCCGATAATGTTAAATTAACAAATATAGAGTCGCAATTTCTCTTGAACCGTTTTCAGTAATGTAATGAATTTTTAGTGAATACATTCCTATCTTGTAAATTCACTGAGTACTTTCATGAAGATATTCTTATTCAAGAGCAAGATATATTTTTTAAATGTTAAAATCAACATTTAAAAATGGATCTATGGAAGACTACAAAACAGTGAGCTACATAATATTTATGGAAAATCAGATATAATAAGAGCAGTTAAGTCTGTGCGATGGGCAGGCAGGACATGTAGCGTGGATGGGGAATGACGAGAGGCTTAGAATTTCCTATATGAAAGCCAGAGGAAAAGCACCAGTAGATAGGCCGATAATTAGAGAATAATATTAACCATGATTTGAGGGAAGATGATTGCATAAGAGATGATTGGAAAACCCTTAGCTCAAGATAGAGATGTATGGAGAGCTTATACCCGCGCGGCCATGAACCTAATAATAATAATAATAATAATAATAATAATAGCTTTATTTTACCTGGCAGAGTTAAGGCCTTAAGGCCTTGTCTACCACTCAACCAGGTTTAAAAAAATACAAACAAAAAATAGTCTTAAATCTAAATTACAATATATATATATATATATATATATATATATATATATATATATATAAACGATTACAAGTTATGAATACAATACAATTAATATTTATAATGTATTTTGATTTACTCTAAATTTAACGAATTAAATATATAATATGTACAATATATATAAAAAACAGGAAAAGATTAATGACATAGTATAAAATTAAATAAATAGAGAAAAATTAATTATTAGACAACAGGTAACTGTATAAGCGTGACTTAAAGGTACCAAGTGTGCGGCAACCCCTGATATCTTGAGGAAGGAGATTCCAGGAGCGGGCAGAGGCTACTGTGAAGGAAGTAGAATAGGAGGAAGTGCTATGAAGAGGAATTGTTAGCAGACTGCTATCTTGTGATCTAGTGTCAATATTGTGGTAAGAGGATAACTTCTCAAATCTAGACGCCAGGTAAGTAGGGATGTAGGAATTCAGAAGCTTGAAAAGTAGTGAAAGAGAGTGCAATTTACGTCTGTCAGTAAGACGGAGCCAAGAGAGGTTATTAAAGTGTTCGGAAATATGGTCATAACGGCGGATATTGAAAATGAATCGAACGCAAGCATTATGAACACGCTGCAGTCTCTGCGACAAGTCATAGTTTAGATCATTATATATAATGTCACAATAATCGAAGTGTGGTAACACAAGATTCTGCACAAGGATTTTGTTTTAACGAAACTGGGAGAAAATTCTTTAAACGTCTAAGATAATGTAAGATGGAGAAAGTCTTTTTTACATATGTGTTTCACTTGTGTTTGCCAGGTTAAATTTGCGTCTAGATGTAGTCCAAGATCTATTACTGAAGAAGAATAAGGGATGATTATATTATTTATAGTAATGTTTGGTAGTGTAGATATGTCAAAGGTTGTAAGCAGTCTTTGTTGTCCCATTAGAATTACTTGTGACTTGTTAGGATTTAGATTTAGACCGATACTTGAAGACCAGTTAAAGATGGATATGAGATCGTCATTCATTTTTCTCAAGCTGTTATAGAGAGAATGAGGAGGTGAATGTAGGTAAATTTGGAGATCATCAGCGTAGAGGTGATAACGGCAGTGCTTTAGTACAGTTGGCAAGTCATTTATGTAGATTGAGAAAAGAAGAGGTCCGAGAACACTGCCTGGGGGACTCCAGCCGGCACGTTGCGCCAAGACGAAGATCTAGAGTTTAATGAAACGTATTGTTGACGACCGTGCAGGTATGAGTCGAACCAGGATACAGCGCTGTCAGACAAGTGTAGGTGCTTGAGCTTTATCATAAGTAAGTCGTGGTCTACTGTGTCAAAAGCTTTGCTGAAGTCAAGTAAGGTTAAAGGAGTCAATTGACGTCTGTCCACGGCTTCACGAATATCTTCAGTAATTTTTAGCAAAGCTGTGGTTGTGCTATGACCATATCTAAAGCCGGATTGATAAGGACCAAGGAGGTGATTTTCTTGGAGATATTCAGTCATTTGCTTATGTACAATATGTTCCAGGGCTTTAGATAATGTCGGAAGGATGCTAATCGGTCGGTAGTCATTACAGTTAGCAGGTGTACTTATTTTTGGTATAGGCCGAACTCTAGACTGTTTCCATACAGTAGGGAAGATAGAAGTTATAAGGGAAGCATTAAAAATATGAGTCACCTACGGAGTCGATAGTGCCATTGAGTTAGTTAGTTGGTTGTTATCTTAGACAAGAATGAGAGTACATCTATGAAATAACTGTACATAATTGAATTTATAAGATTTGGATTGAAATAAGATAAAGTTTCCCTTATATTATCTTAAAGGGTTTCAGAGAAAATGGAACATACTTTTGGATAATTGAGTAGTAGGGATCTACTGGGAAATGCTATTGATACTTCCCCTTAAGGAAAATGTCTAATAAAAAAATGTGCAATGATTTAAAAGTGTCTGTTAACCGTGGATAATTTGAAAAATTATATTTTTTTCTCAATTCATTAAAGTGCTTCGCTTCGAACTACTGTTTCATGGTATTTTCTCGTAGCAAATTACTAAATGTGGAAATTCACAATTATCCAGATAAACAACTCTAACTGATTTCCATGACGGTGTGTGCGGTAATATTCAATATAACCGAATTGTAGGTTTCATTCCGTGTTTTCTTTTCTCTTAGGCTCCATTTAATTGGTTTGTGTATTCTGCACAACTGTACATATAATTTTAGGTTGTTCTTACGTTGTTTTTTTTTCCGTACCATCTAACTGCTATGTGTATTCTGCATGGCTGTACTGGTTACACTGCTGGGGTTGGTACTGTGCACTTTATGAAGTCTACATAGTAGTAATGAAATGTATTGCCTTTTATTTTCAAAAGAAAGGAAATACATTTTCATTTGCATTGTGCACGGGCTTACTCGGCCGTACGTGCATTATTTTTCCAAGAATAAAAAAATAAAAAAAACATAAGAATATATAAATAAATATATACATGGCTATACACCTACATAAAAATGTAAAAAACAATAAATATAAATATATATATATATATATATATATATATATGTTCACCGCTGTGGTCTCGAGGTAGCGTGCTGCCTTGTCACGCAGCGGGCCCGGGTTCGATTCCCGGTCGGGACAGGCTCTTGGGTCAGGTTTCTGTCTGGGTTTTTCCTCACCTGTCGGGCAAATGTCAGGAAGCTTAAGGCCCAACGGTCCCCAAAATTCATCCGGCCATCATCATCAACTTGATCATTACCATCATCCTTGACCGATGTGGAAAGCAACGAGAAGCCTCACACTCCTAGAGGGCAAACTAAGGCATTACGTGGATGGATCTATAGTGTACTGCCCTAGAGCAGGTCCTTCACTGCAATCATAGCATTTTCTTGCTATGCTTTGCAGCTTTATAGGGAATTATAGGTGTGGTAACTTCCCGTTGCTTTCTACACACCGTGGGATGATGATGACTATTTAACTCATGCCCCAAATGGGACTCAATGGCTAATCACGTTTCAATGATTTCTGTTTTACAACCAATCAGAGTCGTGTTTCACGAAATATTTATCAGTGTTATAATTACCATATTAAAGAAAGCTCCTCCTTTTTAATATTCTGAACAGGTCTGACCATTATTTGGCAGTGACAGAGCCGCGAGAAATACGGCTACCAGATTGTATATATAGTGCATGAATGTCAACACATGCCGCATGCGGGAATTAATATAAAAACATTTGTAGCAATTGATTATACCACCTAAAAAAGAAACCACTGTTTGCACTTTCTTAAATGTATTTGTTCCCAGGTAACAATCCAGAAAAATATAATTGTCATATTTACATCATACGACATCAGACATGAATTAATATACAGTTTGATGTGTTTCATTTTTTCTCCACTAGAGAGCATTCTTACAATATTGCGTTCCTTTGGCAATAAATAGTATGATCTGGTTGCAGTGATAAACAAAAGAAGCAGATGAATAGTACCTATCGTTTCTCATTTGTTTTCAAACATCGCCGTTTACATTAAATATATAAATATTTTAAAATAACTATAGTTAAATAATGATTTGTGAGGAAACAGCTTAATTTTATTCGTTAAATAGTACAAATGCCACTCTTGATTTCCAAATTCTCTAGATAAATTCATTCCTCACTTCGTGAGTCGTGAATTTATCGATAATTTGGAAAATCACTCGTGGCATTACTTATGATAATGTTGGCCATATGGTGTTCGGGGACCGTTTGGGTCACAAAGCTTCCTGATATGTGTCTTACAGGTGAGGAAAAACTTGGATGGATAAAGGTCAGTAAATTTTGCAAAGAGGCCTCTTTATTCAGGATTTTGATTCTTCTACAAGCCTGAAAATCTTCATACCGTGGACCCACGGCTTAAGCAATACCATCAATTCTTAATAACTCTACATAACTAAGTTCATGTATAATGTAATTGTATTGCTATCTAATTGTAACATTATCGTTTTCTTTCTCTCTCTCTCTCTTCTCTCTCTCTCTCTCTCTCTCTCTCTCTCTCTCTCTCTCTCTCTCTCTCATTTTTAAGTATATTATTACGAAACATCAGCTTATTGTAACGGATTGTCTTCAGCACGTACGGCTTACTGCCCGTGCGATACATATTTGTAAATAACGTTGTATGTATCTTACTTTTAGTTTAATAAAGTCCTTATGTATGTGTAAGTTCCTCCCGAGAGGTTTTGTCCCTTAAATTTTTCCATCCTAAAAATCCAACAACCCCGGCCGGGTTTGAACTCGCTTCTCTCGGAACTAGGCACATGGAACATAACCATTAACCCACCGCGGCTCGACTCAAATATATTATTATTATTATTTATTATTATTATTATTATTATTATTATTATCTAATTTCTATGAAGTGCTGAGTATTATCGCCTCACTATGATGGTTGTCCAGCAGCTCGCTTTGTGTTCTCCGCAGAGCTGTTATATATATATTAAATACAAAGATGCTGACTACCGCCACTGTAATTTCTGCATGTTAATCATTGTCCAGCACTGTCGCGCGGCACCAGCTTTTATATAAACGGACATCCATCATAGTGAGGTGATTAAAAATATGATGAAATGAATATTAGTAATTAAATTCCATTCCAATTCAATATTTGTCTTGACGATTGATGAAAATCAGGGGAACAAATCGGTGAGATTGGTCGATACCGGGGTTTGAACTCGGGACGTACCGAATACAAGCTTTAGTACCGCTGAAGCCAACTCACCCGGTATAATGTAATGGAATAATAATGTAAGACATAACAGTTTTAAAAAACTAAAACAACACGCTTTATTAGAAAACCGAACTAAAAAATGAAAAATAATTTTAATTTCCAACACGCTTGGGATAAAATTGAAGTGGTCTACAAAAGAATCATCTCCAAAACACATCTAGAATAAAACTCGAGTTATCTACAAAAAAATAATTATACCATCAAAAAGCGTGGGGTGCTTTTTATTGTTTTTACGTTTTATTCTTACAAACTTTACTTTACCAATATCTGTTTATTATCAAATATATTGAATTGATATAGAGCACCCCCACGCTTTTTATGGTAAAATATTTTTGTAGATAACTCTAGTTTTTATTCTAGATGTGTTGGAGATGATTTTTTTGTTGAGCACCTTTAATTTTATCCCAAGCGTGTTGGAAATTAAAATTATTTTTCATTTTTTAGTTCGGTTTTATAATGAAGCGTGTTGTTTTAGTTTTTTAAAACTATTATTTATTTTTTAGTTTTTAGTTTTAATATTTTGCAGAATAAGATAAAAATGTAAATATCTTTAAATTCGATACTATTGTAGTATGAGATAAACGTTAATAACGTTCTAAAAAAAAAGTCCTACCAGCCCGGATTTGAATCAGCGACCTATGGAATACAGAAATTATATACTACTACAGTTCACCACTCTATCAACTGATGCTCTTACAACGATTGACTAAAAAGTCGACAAGTCCGCAACCTATATACCAGTTTTCATTTTTTGATTTTCCGATGATTCTGGTCAGGATTTTAGAAACAAAATATGAAAGTTATTCTATTGGCAACGGTTCTTTACAAGCATACGAAGTTTCAAGTCGATCCAATGTTTTTAAATGGGTGAAAATCGTGTTCAAAGATTCCGTTACATAGATACAAAGACACTTTTTTGTATTTTCTGACGATTCTGGCCAGGAGTTTAGAAACAAAATTAAATTGTTGTATTGTCACGGGTCCTTTACAAGTATGCAAAGTTTCAAGTCGATCCAATGATTTTAAGTGGGTGAATATCGCGTTGAAAAGATTCCATTACATACATAGATAGATACAGGTCAAGGTAATATAAAGCGTTGTAAAAATAAATAATGAAATTATTGTATTGTCACGGGTCCTTTACAAGTATACAATGTTTCAAGTCGATCCAATGTTTCTAAGTGGGTGAAAATCGTGTTTAAAGATTACCGTTACAACTAGATAGATAGATAAGATAGATAGATAGATGATAGAATAGATAGATAATAGATAGAGAGTACAGTCAAAGTAATATAACAGAATAATAATAGACCGCCTACGGGTATACACAAAGGTCATATATACGATCTTGCCAAAAAGATGTTGAAACATAAAATTACAAAAGTTGGGAATTGAAGTATACAGTAAAACTGTTTTGTAATTAAAGAATTTGTTTGTGCGAAAGTTAGTTTGTGATAATTAAGTGTCCTTCTTTAGTGTGTGAAGTCAGTTATTGACTTTATATATACAAGTTTTGTGTATGCCTATATTGGTACACCATGGAACTTTTCATCCGGAAAAAAGCTGTTGGTAACAAGCGATCAGGTAATAATTGGATTGTATCAAGTCATTTGATTCTTGACCTGTAAAATTCATTTTAATTTATTCAAGTGAGAGTAACCTCGTGTATGTCAAATTATTTGACACGTTCTTTTCGATTCCACAAAACGTACATTTATGTGGGTGCTTGTTCCACACCAATCAATTCAATCCTTTGAACTGATTTTTTATTTAATTTTTTATCCGCTCTGAATGCATTATTAAGGGCCTACATTTTTCACAAACAATTGAAGAACTGACGTGGAAAATGTAATCACATTTCCATTAGTTTGGTAAATGTGGGTAACATCCATGTATTTATCATAAGTAATGCCACGAGTGATTTCCAAATTAATCGATAAATTCAACGACCCACGAAGTGAGGAGTGGAATTTATCTAGAGAATTTGAAATCAAGGTGGCATTTGTCAGGACTATTAACGAATAAAATTAAGCTGGTGTACTCACAAATCATTATGAACTATGTCATTTTAAAAAAATTTTATATTAAGGTAAACGGCGAGTTGAAAAAAATGAGAAACGATAGGTACGCTTCTACTGCTTCTTTTGTTTTATCACTGTGCAACCAGATCATACTATTACTGCCAAAGGAACGCATATGTAAGGAGGAGCTTTCTTTAATATCTGGTAATTATAACAACTGTAAATATTTGGTGACCCAACGACCTGATTGGTTGTAAAAACAGAAATCATTGAACGTGATTGGTCATTGACTCCCATTTGGGGCATGCGTTAAATAGTCATAGTATGCCACGACGTGATTTTCCAAATTATCGATAAATCAACGAACCCACGAAGTGAGGAGTGAATTATCTAGAGAAGTTGGAAATCAAGAGTGGCATTTGTAGGACTATTGAACGAATAAAATTAATCTGTTTACTCACAAATCATTATTTAACTATAGTCATTTAAAAATATTTATATATTTAATGTAAACGGCGATGTTTGAAAACAAATGAGAAACGTAGTAACGCTTCTACTGCTTCTTTGTTTATCACTGCAACCAGATCATACTATTTACTGCCAAAGGAACGCAATATTGTAAAGAGGAGCTTTCTTTTAATATGGTAATTATAACACTGATAAATATTTGGTGAAACACGACTCTGATTGGTTGTAAACATGAAATCATTGAAACGTGAATGGTCAATTGACTCCCATTTGGGGCATGAGTTAAATAGTCATAAGTAATGCCACGAGTGATTTCCAATTATCGATAAATTCACGACCCACGAAGTGAGGAGTGAATTTATCTAGAGAATTTTGAAAACAAGAGTGGCATTTGTTAGGACTATTTAACGAATAAAATTAAGCTGTTTACTCACAAATCATTATTTAACTATAGTTATTTTGAAAATTTTATATATTTAATGTAAACGGCGATGTTTGAAAACAAATGAGAAACGATTGGTACGCTTTATTTGCTTGTTTTCTTCGACTCACTGCAACCAGATCAAATATTATTTATTGCCAAAAGATCGCATTGTTTGTAAAATGCACCCTATGGACAAATTTATACAACCAACGTTATAGGTATTAATTAATTTCGGATGTCCTATGATGTAGATATGTCATTATGTTTTTTCCTGCTGCATGTTCCTGGAAAATAATTAGTTTAAGAAAGTGCAAACAACGGTATATATTTTTTTGTGGGATAATCATTGTTACAAATGTTTTTATATTATCTCGCGTATGCCGCTACGTGTTGACATTCATCCACGATATATACAATCAGAGGGTCAATCACTGCAAAATAATGGTATGACCTATTCAGAATGTTAAAAAGGAGGTGCATTTCTTTATTATGATAAACTTTAATTGGTAAAAACTCTAGGCGAAAACACGACGTTGATTGGTTATAAATAAAAAATCATGGAAATGTCGATTGGTCATTGAATCCCATTTGTTGCATGAGTTTAAATAGTCATAATAACAAGCACTTATGTTTAATAATATTTGACTATTTACTCATGCCCCAAATGGGAGTCAATGACCAATCACGTTTCAATGATTTCTGTTTTACAACCAAATCAGAGTCGTGTTTCACGAAATATTTATCAGTGTTTATAATTACCATATTAAACAAAGCTCCTTCATTTTTAATATTCTGAACAGGTCTGACCGTTATTTTGGCAGTGACTGAGCCTATAAGAAAAACGGCTACCAGATTGTAGATATAGTGCATACATGTCAAATTTGTAGCAATTGATGATACCACCAAAAAAAGAACCACTGTTTGCACTTTCTTAAATGTATTTCTATTCTCTCCCAGGTAATAATCCAGAAAAAAATAATTGTCATATGTACATCATACGACATCACAAATGAATTAATATACAGTTTGATGTGTTTCAGTTTTTCTCCACTAGAGAGCAATTCTTACAATATTGCGTTCCTTTGGCAATAAATAGTATGATCTGGTTTGCAACAAAAGAAGCATATGAAGCGTACCAATCGTTTCTCAGTGTTTTCAAACATCGCCGTTACATTAAATATATAATATTTTAAAATAACTATGTTAATAATGATTTGTGAGTAAACAACTTAATTTATTCGTTAAATAGTCCTAACAATGCCACTCTTGATTTCCAAATCTCTAGATAAATTCACTCCTCACTTCGTGAGTCGTGAATTTATCGATAATTTGGAATCACTCGTGGCATTACTTATGATAATTCACATATTTGTTTTTACCAATTGCCATCAGGTTTGTCTTTATGCCAAATGGAATTGTCTTGTGGCATTGGTGGAATTATAATCCAGTTCTTAAGTTGTGACGCTGGATGAAGTGATTACGTACCACCACCCCCGATGATTATGATAGGGAATGAATGTATAATGAAGCACCAGGAGAGTTCTTAAACCTTAACATAACCTTAATCCAAACCAAGGGAAGCCACGAATAATTCCATTCAAGAAAAAGTCCTGGCATTTTAAGAAAAAACACTCGGCGTTGCAAAAATAATAATTAGAGACGAAATTATTGACAAGTATCCCACTTTAAATATTAAGGATGGGATAATCAGCTATGGATATGACAAAGATATTGAACATAAAACTCATCAGTTTCAAGCTATTTGTGGCACAAATAAATCTTCTTCTTCTTCCTTCCAAGTATTAGGCCAAGGCTGTTATGATCCTATAGAAAATGTTTCCTCAGCGTTTCATAGGACGGCCCAGAGATCTTCGTCCTCTTGGTATATAATTATAAACAGCTTTGGGGATCCGACTTTGAACTAATCTTTCAAGATGGTGTTTTCCCAATTTAGTTGGTACTGTCTAATTTATTCCAAAATTGGCGTAGTCTTTCAATTATTTTTAAGATATCGGTGTTCCTTTTTTCCGATCCCATCTGGTGTAACCCGCTGTTCCTGGCGCATGAATCTCATTCCATAATACAATAGAAAATTGAATAATAAAGTTCAATAAACAAACAAAATTAAAATTTAATAAAACAATGGGCGGTCCCTACCTTTTATGTGGAAGCGAATCTTGGATTATCAAATACCAAACAAGAAAGTAAAATCCAAGCAGCCGAGAGAAATTTTTAAGAAGAGTAAAAGCATTGCACTTGAATGGACCAGATAAGTAACGAGGAATATCCGTTGAAGAACTGCATATCTACTACATAAAAGAAATATATTTAACGACAAGATTTCCGTGGAAAGAACATGTAGAAAAAATGGAAGAAAGTAGTTGCCAAATAAAATCTTACATTATTTCCGAAAGAAGAAAAAAAGATGTCGGACGTACTCGTAAGAGATCGTCTTAGGATATATTAGTGAAGAACGGAACAGGCAACTAATGACATAACCAGGAAGTAAAGAAAAAAGAAATCCTGTAGTCTGACCGAGAATCGAACCTGGACTCCCATGAACTGTAGCCAGAAGCTCTTACCACTAGCCCATGAGGCTGGTCGATTCACATTAAACGTATTATTACAAATAATACCCTCTATAAAATCTTTCTGTCCATTTGTCCTCGAATAAGAGACCAGTTCAATCCAGTGCCTCTTCCGAGATAACAACATATTAAGAAGAAAAAAACACATTTTACAAACATCATAGCAATCGTGGCTAACATGATCATGATTATGACAGCCAGATGATTTTCGGGGACTATTTAAATCATGACCCCAAATGGGAATCAGACCAATCACATTTCAATGAATCTTAATTTACAACCAATCACAGTTGTGTTTTATTACCTTGATTTTATCAATTTTATTTTATCACACTAAAATCAAGCTCATCCTTTTAACGTTCTGAATAGGTCCAGAGCTTATTTTGGCAGTGACTGACTCTCTAAGAAAACGTTGAATATAACAATTTATATATTAAGATGTAAGAATCCCTAGAATTCAAGTGACTCCCAGATTGTATATATAATGAACGAATGTAATCAGATACCGATTGCGGGATATAGCCTAACATATACATTTGTAGCAATTGATTATATCACAAAAATAAAAAAGAAACTACTGTTTGCACTTTCTAAACTATTATTTCCCAGAAATTTAACGTTCCAGAAAATATTTGTTTCATCATAGAACATCAGAAAATTATTAATAACCTATATGTTGGTTATGAAGAGTTTTATATGTTTCTTTTTTCTCCACTAGGATTAATTCTTACAATATTGCGATACTTTGGCAATAAATAATATGATCTGGTTGCAGTGATGAACCAAGTGAAACATAATACACTTTTCTCATTTGTTTCACAAACAATCGCCGTTTACATTAAATATATAAATATTTTAAAATAACTATATATAAATAATAATTTGTGAGTAAACAGCTTAATCTTATTCGTTAAATAGTCCTAACAAATGTCACTCTTGATTTCCAAATTTCTCTAGATAAATGTCACCTTCGTGACATCGTGAATTTATCGATAATTTGGAAATCACTCGTGGCATTACTTATGATAATTTGTTCCTTAACGTTTCCTGACAGTTGTGTCACAGATGAGGAATAACCCCGAAAAAAATCAGCAGGGAATTTGTGCCGACTTGCGATCGAACCACGGTGCGCTCCGTATGAGGCAACGACGTTGTCCTCTATACCATAACGGTAGACTGAAAATATAACAAAGGATATTGTGTTTGCTCGCATATTAGCACGTTTTTTAATTCACTTCGGCGACAGAAAAATTGGGGAGCGTAAAATATGCGGATTTTTATTTTAGAGGTCCTGTTCTGAGTTATCTCAATTATGGTTGGTATGTATAGTAATTAAGAATACAGTAATTTTGTCGTCTCCTATAATTTTATAGCATAAAACTGTAGGTAATCTTGAATTATACAAATAATAATCATGCAACAATACATATATAAACAATAATAATTATTATACAAATGAAACAATTCAAATACTGTAATAATTATTTAGCGCGTCTATTTTGTTTTCCTCCAATAATGCACGTTGGATTTGAGAAACCTCCGAATTCCCTTTCTGCTGCACGATTGCCCTAAATGTATCGCGAAACTTATCACTTACAATTTGTAGAATGTGTAATTATTATATTTCTTTCCCATCTTGAAATACCACATAAATGCAAGTGCACATTAGAAGTGTTGAAAGTCAGCTGAAAATACCGGTGTTTACTTTTCTAAAACTTGTCTCATACCAAGGACAAGCGTTTTTAAAGTAGCTGGACTTCGGGTTTCTTTGTAAAACAGGTAGTTCAGTTGCTGGTAAATGACCTTACGTTGGAATGTAAGAATGGGCAATGGAATAATATCCCTACTACACTGAAAAGAAAAGGCGCCTAAAATATGTGCGCAAAACACGCGGAGCAAAAATAACTTCAAATGATCCCCTATAAATTAGGCGTGCGCAAAATAAGAAGGAGCGCAAAATTACGCGAGCAAATATGGATTAGATATTACGATACAAATTTGTAAATATTTTTTCCAGGAACAACATGACATACGGAGCTGATGCTTGGCAAATAAATGAAAATACTTTAATAATTTTTTATTACTGGTAATAGAAGTGGGTTATTTAAGATCAGCTAGGCATTCCAGATTTGGAAAAAAAACTTATATACACTAGTCAGGAAATGAATTTAAAAAATTGTATATATATATAATATATATATATATATATATGTGATATATATATATATATGTATGTATAAACATAGGCGGAACTCTGGAAATGGCGTGCTATTATGCATTGCAGAGACTTCTTTGGATGTCCCAACTCCTTTCAAAAAACATTAGACTGAAAATATATACTAAACTATTATTCTACCAGTTATATTATATGGGTGCTAAACATGGACTCTTACTTTAAGGGAGGAAAGGAGATTACAAGTATTTGAGAATAAAGTACTTAGGAAAATTTTTGGACCAAAGAGAGATGAACAGACAGGTGAATGGAGAAGACTACATAACAATGGACTACATGGTCTTTATAGGAAGCCAGATATAATGAGAACAGTTAAGTCTCGTAGACTGCGATGGACAGGACATGTTGCACGTATGGGGAATGAAATACTTGCATGGAAGCTTCTTGTAGGGAAGCCAGAGGGAAAACGCCCCAGTTGGTAGACCAAGAATGAGGTGGGAGAATAACATTACCTATGATTTGAGGGAAAGTAGATTATACAAGGAATGATTGGAAAGCATTAGCTCAGGATAGGGATGTATGGAGAGCTTATGTCCGCATGGCCATGAACCTACGGCTTCGATACTGCCAGCGAGTAAGTATTATATATATATATTATAAATATATTATTAGAGACTCGAGTTCAAATCCCGACTCAAGCATTATCTCTATCTTTTCATATCATTATATATATAGATATATATTATTTAATAGACTATTAGAATGGTATATAAATCGAACGGATGATAAAAAGTTGCGAAGAATTTTGGATTGAATTCCAGCGGGAAAGAGTGGTAGAGGTAAATAAAAAATAACCTGGGTACAGGGGATAAAGAAAGATGTGAACAAAAATGATTGCAGGGCCGTAACTGGAATATATAGAGAGAATTTGGAGAAAATGACGAGTGCATAGAACTCTGGTCACAGGGAGATGTGATAATACACTGTAAATCCATTCTTAATTATAAGAATAGTATAGTCATGTTAGAAGAATGTTGGAGCAGAGATAACTTAAAGAAGTGTTTGATAAGATTCCCCAGAGGAGAAGAAAGAAGAACGGTTGGCCAAAGATTGCATGGATACAAGAGATTAGATGAACACAATGGTAGAGAATGAATTGGAGAAAAGGGATTGAGAAGATAAGAATGAATGGTGGAAAAAAAAATTAAAAGTTCTGTAACTTTGAACACAGTAAGATGTTTATACATTGTAATCCTGTTATAATAATAATAATAATAATAATAATAATAATAATAATAATAATATTACTAATAATAATTTAATATTACTAATAATAATATAATATTACTATAATAATAATAATAATAATAATAATAATAATAATAATAATAATAATAATCTAATAATAATAATCATAATAGTAATAGTAATAATAATATTAAGTGATAATAGCAATAATATAGTATCATTAAATACCCTCAGGGGTCCTCATCTAGGGGATATGTGGATGGCGACCACAAGGTGTCCAAGCTGTGCAAAACATTTCTTCCACTTACTTGTGTTCCTGCGCTCTCTTTAAACTTTTCTATCTAACCTCTCTTGGTTAACTCTTGGTTTTTTCGACCCCGACGCTATTAGGGCATCTGAGGGCTAGGGAGTCCTTCCTTTCTTCCATTTCTCCTTTCCTTTATTTTCTTTTCTTCTCCAGAAAAGCCTGACCAGAGGCTATAAGATGGCAGCCCCATCACTGGTCTTGCCTTCCTTTGGCCAGCAACCAATCGAAGGGACTATCATTATGCTTTCAAGTCTTATACGAGAATTTCCCATAAGGAACATTTTCTATAGGATCGTAACAGGCCTTGCCCTAATACTTGGAAGGAAGAAGAAGAAGAAGAATATTCTTCTTTATTGGGAATTTCTCTTCATACAGCAGTTTCCTTCAACCCAATGTAAATTTTACTCCTCCAAAAATCCCTACCACTTTCTATTAATACTCATCGAACCATGCTCCTATGCACTCCTTGAATCCACTGTTCTTTTGGTCTCCACTTTCTTGTGTTGCCCTCCTCTTCAAAAATTTAATATCATCTTGGTATCCTGTCATCTAACATCCTATTTACGTGCCCAAACTATATTTATCTTCTTTTTTCAATGAAAGTATATATTGACATGCGGATAAAGGCCTTTTGATTCAATTCGTATACAAAGGATTATAGGACTTAATTTTGAATCTTTAAAACTGGACCTATTAATTTTGTTACAGTTGAAAAACAGCTGTGGATAAGAATTTCGTTGGAAACACAAATGAAACCTCAAATTACTGAAACTTAATTTTCAAGAAGCACAATTTTTGACACTGAAAAATTCTCCACACGTTCTTGCTGCTTCCTGGAACTTGACGCAACAGAAAGTTTACGTTTTTCTTTCGGATATGTTTCCTCGTTGTCCTGAAACCCTCACTTTTTACTTAAGGAGAGTATGATACGTTGTACGAATATTTCTCTAAACCTATACCATTTTCCTTATATAACAATGATTTAAATACCATATCTCGTCACGCATTCAACAAAATATTTATAATATATTTATTATCGTACCACTCGTTATTGAATGAACAATTTTTTTAGCTAATTCCAAAGAAATTAAGTTATTGAGGATGGTCTCGTGAAAAGAGTTTAAAAAAAATTACAGGGTCCTATCTAGATTGACTATTACAAAGATAAATACCAACTAGATAGTATAACTGTCACAGGATTGATGATCGGGGCAAGATGTACTATACCAGGATTCCTAGCCAAATTTTGGAATTCCTTAAATTTGGACAGGGTGTATCTTTCTAAAATTTCCATCGCTGCCATTTAGAGGATCGATTTCAATTTTAAGAAACACATTTTTACAAAATTTCTACTTTGTAGTATGTATACTTCAATTAGGCCTACAATTTTGATTTCTTAAATGTATTTACAAAATGTATTTCATAAATTCAAGAATTAATTGTCTGTATCACTTTGTCCTTGAGGCAATCCTCTAATGAGGAAAGTTGTATATAATAAAAATATGAATTACGGATTCGATAGTGCCAGTGAGTTATATATAGTTATATTGTTGAATTTCGCGGATGCTTAAGTATGATTAAGAAATTTTCTTGGGTTTCCCGCGTCATGGATTCAAGGTTGGCCTCTAGCCACTGATTCCCGACGTTTCGACATTCCTTGATAATGGCATGTGGGATCATATGGAAGCGTCAGAATCAGTGCACAGAAGGCCTACACCTTGAATCCATGACGCGGAAAACCCAAGAAAACTTTCTTAATCATACTTAAGCATCCGCGAAATTCAACAATATAACATATATATCACTCACTGGCACTATCGAATCCGTAAATTCATGGCCGCGCGGACATCCCTATCCTGAGCTAATGTTTTACAATAATGTGGGCGGTTTCAGTCATCCTGCCTTCTTGCAGAGCTACGGAACTTACTCTGGTTCGAGTCGCCATGAAGGAAGACATTTTTATCTTGAAATTTAGGCCGCATATGGGATCGTTATGCACCCAGCATCGCGAGTAATTTGGATATCTGCAATAAATTGCGGCTGCAGGTTGATAAAGAACGCTATAACGGCTGGGGGATCCGATACGCTAAACACGTTACCCTAGACTGGCTGGATGATCGTCCACCTTTGTTATTAATATATGTAGGTCTATATATGAGGTCAGCAGCAGCCTGGTAGATCTTCTAGGTTAGTCGAACCATTGGTTGTCGAAGATTGTTACAGATCTTATAGAACTTTCCTTCGCTCATGTTGACGACTACTCGATTTGTTGTCATGTTTTCTTCTTCTTCTTCTTCTTCAATTATTATTTTTTTATTGCGGATGAGCCCATGTAGGACTACGCAAAGTACTTAGAGGCGTTTCCTTTGAGCCCAACTTTCTTTCATTCTTTTGCTATGAGCTGGTTTTCTATCATCTGTCCAAGTTGTTCCAGCTTTTTTTCTTCAGTTTTTTTTTCTTCAGTTTGTCGTCTTGGTCAACTTGTCACTTATTCACCTTAATTCTAAATATATCTCTGATTGGGATATCTTCTTTAGTAATTCCTGCCAATTTTAAGTCCTTTTTGACTTCATCAATCCACTTCATAGTATCCACTGGAGTTTACTTCTGTTTTCGTAGAATTCCATTATCTGTTTTGTAAGCCTATTTGAGTTCATTCGTTCAATATGGCCATAAAATTTTAACCTTCGTTTTCTAATATCACTGTGAATGTCTGTATATATTTTTATTTCCTTTTTACTTCTGAGTCTAAATGCTTCACCTATGACTTGTGGACCTAATACTTTTCTTATAATTTTGCATTCTTTTTTCACTATATTTTCGATAGCCTTTTTTTTTTCTGTTCAAAATTAATGTTTCTGCTCCATAGAGGCATTCTGGTTTTTATTACAGTGTTATAGTGTCGTAATTTTGTATATAAAGATATGAATTTTTTATTATAACTGTTGTGCGTAAGCCGAAATGCTGTTTCCATTTTTTTGGCATCTACTTTTATTGGCTTTAGTTTCAATCCATTTTCCTGAATCATTTCACCAAGATATTTAAATTGTGAAACTCGTTTAATTTTTCCATATTTGGTTTCCAGGTATTTTTGGTGGCTTGTTTATTGCATGAAATATATTCTGTTTTTTTTTTTCAAAAGAAATCTGCAGACCAACTTTCTCTGCAATGTCATTTAATAATTCAATCTGTTTTTTGTGCTGTTACAAACGTCCACGGGTTAAGATTCCTAGATCATCAGCATATGCTAGGCAATCCTTCAATTTTCCTCTTCCTAATATGATTGGTTTGATTACATTTAAAAATTGTTTTTCTGTTCTACGCCATTCTTATATTACTTTATCAAGAAACACAATTGAAGATCAGTGGAGAAAGTCCATCTCCTTGTCTTACTCCTGTCTTAATTTCAAAGGATTCAGAAATTTCCCCCATGAAATTTAACTTTAGCCCTTGTATCTGTTAGTGTCTGTCTAATAAGTGCAAGAGTTTTAACGGTCTAATCCCTTGTTCTCTTTCAATATTTCAAATAGTGATTCTCGGTCAACCGAATCGTAAGCTTTTTTAAAGTCAACAAATATACACACTAAATCATTGCTACAAATTCTCTGGTGTCTAAAAGATTAGCTTAGGTTCAGGATTTGTTCTGGACATGATCTGCCTGGTCTGAATCCTGCTTGATATTCTCCTATATTCGGTTCGAGTTGCCGTTGCGCTCTGTCGAGCAGGACATTGAGGTAAAATTTTGTATGGGACTGATAATAATGAAATCCCTCTATAATTGTTTCACATCTGTTCTGTCTCCCTTTTCTATGGTTAGCCTAAACGGGTGGATTAATGCATTCTTCCAATCCTCTGGAATGTGTTCTGTTTTGCCACATTTCTTGCACAAGTGTTGTGATTTCTTTGTGGTCTTTGGTCCTGCCACTTTGAGGAGTTCTGCCACAATTACAATCTTCACCTGGTGCCTTATTGTTTTAAGTATTTTAATCTGCATAATAATTTCTTCTTCATCCAGGTGTTGATGAGTCTGGATTTGATTGTTCAGGTTCTTGTGGGGGGGGGGGAATCTGTTTATTGGTATTGGACGGTTAAGAAGTTTCTCAAAATATGTTAGCAAGTTCTCTGCAATATTATTATTATTATTTTATTATTATTATTATTATTATTATTATTATTATTATTATATAAATTAGGATAGGGTGCATGTAGGCAAACAGTTTTTCAGATACTTTTGAAATTCACAATGGGTTGAAGCAAAGAAATGCACTATCTCTTCTAATATTCAATTTTGTACCTAGAGCATGCTATCAAATCTTTAGAGGATGAAGAAGGCCTACAACTCAATAGTATTAATAAGCTGTTAGTTTATGCTGATGATGTAGTGCTGCTAGGCGATAGCGAGGAGTTACTAAAGGCCAATAAGCACACACTATTCAGTAACACTAAGAAACTGGGACTGGAAGTAAATATCAATAAAACTAAATATATGGTCACACATAGAAATACAGTACATTATATAATGGAAATGGACAGCTAATGAAAAATGAGGAAAATATTGAGATGTGACTGGATTCAATACCTAGGAACAATAATCACAAATAGGAATGAGATGCACAAAGAAATTAAACATAGGCTTAATTATGGAAATGCATGCTATTATGCATTACAGAGACTCTTGACGTCCTAACTCCTTTCAAAAAACGTTGAACTGAAAATATTTAAAACTGTTATGCTACCAGTTATAGGCTATTACATGGATGCGAAACATGGACTCTTACTGTAAGGGATGAAAGAAGATTACGAGTAGTTGAGAATAAAGTTCTTAGGAAAATTTTTGGACGAAAGAGAAATGAACAGACAGGCGAATGAGAGATGACTACATAACACTGAACTACGTGGGTCTATATAGGAATCCAGACATAATAAGAACTGTTAAGTCTCGTAGACTGCGGTGGGCAGAATATGTGGCACGAATGGGGAATGAAAGACGTGCATGGAAACTTCTTGTAGGAAAACCAGAGAGAAAATGTCCAGTTGTTGGTAGACCAAGAATGAGGTGAGAAAATAACATTAATCAAGAATTGAGCGAAGTAGATTATACAGGGAACGATTATAAAACATTAGCTCAGGACAGGGATGCATGGAGAGCTTATGTCCGCGCGGCCATGAACCTATGGTTTCGATATCGCCAGTGAGTTAGTTAGTTAACATGTAAGATATATAAGGCTACACATAACTTGTGTGTATGTGTCTGTAGGATTTGTATTTGTACCAATTGGACGTGCGATAACACAGTGACACGGTACAGGTGTGGCTCTGAATTATGTCCCTGTATATCCCGCAGCTTGTTAATCATTAGGACTGAGACAATGGAACAGTTGTATCAGTACTGAGACATCCTATGCTTCAATGTTTGTAACAGAGAGCACATTACAACAGAGGTGTTTAACTCTGTTTGCAGAACATTCTGCACAAGTCAAGAATACGCTATATTCTTTATAAAAAATATTCTCTTCTGCAGATAATTTACATTTAGATTGAAATATATTATAGTACTCTGCAAACTGTAATGCAAAAAGGTGGAGTTAAACGTTCCTAGTTTGTTGTATAGCCTACTCTTACAACCGGAACCTTTATAGATATTATAATAATTACACATATATTATAAGAACATTTTACAAGGTTGTTCATTAAATAATGCGTATAATTTTACTTCTCTATTGCGTTTCATTGGAAATGAACGAAACTTTGCAAGAACGTGTCTTCAACCCTTCCTTTATAACGTCACGAAGTTTCATTGTTTTCCGACAGATGGCTATGATGTACTTTAGTTTTAAAATAGCGGCTGCTCATGAAACATATACAAAGCAGAGACCTGTGATTGAATTTCTTTCTGCGGAGCAGGATCCCATTTCAAACATTCATGGATAGAAATACTGTCAGTCGATGCGTTAGCAGAATATTGTATCTCCTTGATCATCAATCACGACTCTGGTATATAAAAGATCTAAAAATCAATTTAAATGGTTCTTCCTGAAGAAACAGCTTCGATATAACTTTGATGGATTTTTTGGACAGTTCACATACCAGGCATTTCCACATTGATAATGTCTGTTATATCTTCTCGTAAGCCCATGTTTCCCTTAACAGAGATTTAGGCGCTCTCCCCCTACAGGGAATAATTTGAACCGTACTAATTTTAGTTACACTTGTTTTCGTATAGATGTCACTTGAGTGGTCCGTGGTCAGCGTTCCGCCTCATTCTGACATCTAGGAAAACCAAGGTAGTACTAGGATGGGGAAATTCGGTAAATTTTGCTTAAGGGCCTTTTCATTCAGAGTTAAGGATCTTTTACGAGCCTGAAAATCTTCAGACTCGGGACCCACGACTTAAAGTCCCTCCCGGAGGACTTGCTCCTTGGATTTTTCCATCCCAAAAAATCCATCGACCTCGGCCGGGTTTGAACCCGCGACCCTCGGGACCAGAGGCAAGGAGCATAACCACTAGTCCACCGCGGCGATTCTGATCTTTAGTCACAGCTCTGGTTTATAATGGGTCCACAATCAATTAAGCGGTTCTTTCTGAAGAAACATCTTCGATATATAAATGATGGATTTTTTATACACTTCACATACCAGACATTCCCACATTGATATTGTCTGTTATATAAAGGGTCCAACAAATCGATTAAAGTGGTTGTTTCATGAAGAAACAGCTGTTGTATATCTGGCTTAACTTGGCAAAGAGAGAGATGGAAATGTACGGGTTAGATCCTTGACCGCTTTCGCTCAGATATAAACAAATAACCCACCCTGTTGTCAGTTTTCGTCTTTCCCCTTTGCCCTATTAACATCTGGTGAATAAACACCGACAACACTGGTGCGAGTGAGAGAGGTGAGCACAGCTGTCTCTTTCTACAAATGTCTTGCAAAGTTAAGCTAGATCTTATATATAAAAATTAATGTTTGTTTGTTTGTTTGTATATTTGTTTGTTCGTACTTTATGCGCGGCCATACCGTCGATCCGATTGTGATGGGGTTTTTTGCAAAATGTTCAGGAGATTCCCGGGATGAACATAGGCTATAAGAGAGTTGTGATACTCAACTCCTACACCCTTAAAAATCGCCCTTTGTAGTGGAAAATGTGAAAAAAGTAGCTTTGTGGACGCTTAAATGGCTTACGCTGCCTAAACCATAAGAAATACACAAAATTAATGAATACAAAATTGAATATCTAAAAAAAAACTGTACAAATAAGTCCGCGACAGCATATGTTTATCTCTTACGGATAACTCACAAAAACCATTTTTGTCTTCCATTGATACCAATAGTCCCTTATCTCTTACGGATAACTCACAATAAACCATTTTTGTCTTTCATCGATGCCAAGAGTCTCGCGCTGTAGCCGAGTGGTTAAGGCAAGAAGTGTTGGCGCAGAACTACGGGACTTACGCTGGTTCGAGTCTCTACGGGGGAAGAATTCTGCTCATGGAATGTCGGCCAGTATGGGACCGGTGCACAGTGGGTCAGAAATGAAATCTAGCTGGGAAAAAAAGTTTTGACTCACTCTCATCTATTTATCTTTTTTTTCACTCTAATATAATTTAATATGACGGTTTCTTAATCTATCTGCAAAGGAGGGTACAATTCTATTGTTCATGACTGTGTGACGTCATCATTCACACTTCTTGAGCCACAACAGAAGGCAGTAAGAGGTTTTCTTTGCAAACTTATTTAATAGTATCTAATTATGTCCTAATTGCTGAATTTTATGGTAAAAAGTAACATATTTTTATCGTCCGCCATGACATGAGAATTGAACGTTCGGGCTGGACAACGTCTGCCGGGTACGCTAGTATACTACATAACATAGCCTGCCTTCATATACCTTTAACCGTTGCACTCACTATAACCTTACTAATTACTACGCACATTACAAAGATAAGGGATAAGCCCATGAAACCCCTTCATGGAATGTCATGGGACTCATAGGTACGTAGGATGACTCGATTATATTTCACATGCAGAGTCAGTCTACGCGAGTTTTTTTCCCTTGTTTTTGAGCTTCATTTTTCCTCCTAAACAGTTTTCCCCTTCCTCTACATCACCGTCCTTAGTTCTGAAGTAGTTTTATACACAGTATTACACCTTGATACCTCACTCCTTAGGATTTTTCCTCTGCATTGTGTCCCCGGTGACCCTTTGATCATTTTTCCCTGGCTGCAAGTCTGGAGGTCGTCAGCTTCATTTACACTTAGGATGGCCTCCTCTCTTTTTCACATGTTCGGACATCTCAGATTCTTGTAGATAAGGCCTACCTATAAATTTCATTCGTCTTTCATCTTGGATCCTGTTCTTAGTTCCGATTTGGGCAGTCTCTCAATTAATTTGTCACTGAAGATCATCATCATCATCATCACCATTCCAAGGATTAGGCAATTGCCCGTTCGGACTTCATAATACATCATCCAACGTTTTCTAGGTCTTCCGACATCACGTCTTACTCTTGCTTGATAATTTCTTGCTAGTAGTGTGATCAATTCACTGTTATCTATAATTCGTGACATTATCCAATAAAGGCTGTACTTTTAATTCTTCTCTTATATCTTTATTTCTAATTCTATTAAGTTGTGTATATTCTTTAACTTGTCTGAGGATCTAATCTCCGCCGTTTATTTTCTGTCTTTCGTTTTTTTTTCGTTGGAGCCCAAGTTTCACATCCATGCAGTATTGTGGTAATTGTCATAAACTTATACATTTTTATTTTTGTTTCCTTCTTAATTCTATTATTGACGTTCCTTGTATTATTCCACATACCGTCTGAAATTCTGAAATTTATTTATTTTGGAATCAATATCTCATTCATATTGATGCTAATTCTTCTTCTTCTTCTTCTTCTTCACTTCACGGGCTAGGCAAATTGCCTATTCCGCTAATTTCGCAGCCTAAGTAGTTGAAACCAGACACCTGTTCTATATTGTTTATTTTTTATTATTTCACTCACCTCATACTTCATAATTCATAGCAGACCCTGGGTTTCTTCACATATTTTGTGACATTGTCAATGCTGCGTCACGTTCACAACGTGACAATGTCACAAAATATGTGAAGAAACCCAGGGTCTGCTATGAATTATGAAGTATGAGGTGAGTGAAATAATAAAAATACAATATTAAAAAACCTCATAGTGTTATTTCCTATCTACATAACTTAACCTGTTCTATACTTTGATTTTCTAAAATAAATTTTTGATCTCACTGAATCTCACTCAGATGCTTATTTATATTATTCGCTGACATATTCTTAGTCATTCCATTGTGTCTCTCCATACAGACCGAAGTCTGGGAATCATATATATAATAATAATAATAATAATAATAATAATAATAATAATAATAATAATAAATAATCATAATAATAATAATAATAATAATAATAATAATGGGTTAACATAGCTTTCCAATATTTTAAATTTTAACCTTTGACTAATCGAGCTGTCTCGTAGAATAAATTTGAGACTGTGGAATTTGCTCCATGCTGAGCAAATCCGTCTACCCATCTCTCTTTCTCCGTTCTTTTTCACTCGTACCAAGTATTTGCATTCCTCGTCCTATTCTATGTTTTGACGTCGATTTATTATTACTGGTCTCACGTTCTGAGTCACTAACATTATACAAAATGTTATTAAACTGCTTCTGAAGAAATTTCTCATGTAGACATCTATAGACTTTTTACTTATTTATGTTAGACACATATATTTGGATAGTTCATATCTTGTGTTTTTACTGTATCCTGAATGTTCCGTGTTACTAACGTTAAAATATTATGACTTGTGTAGTACATATTTTTCCCAGAATATACTGAATGCATTTGATTGAAATGTTTAGGGAATATTACATTTAACAAATTCTTTGCAGAATTTAACACAAGGTTTTCTCTTAGAAGTGTTTATTATTGGATGTACATGTTACACTATTTTTAAATAATGCAGCAAATATGTACGGTATGTTAATGCTACGAGTATGTATGATTATTTGTAGAACGAATTCCCGTTTAAATTACATTCAAATGTTTCATAAATGACCAGAAAAATTTGCATTCTCCTGCTATGAATACATAATTTTAACCATTGTGGCCAACTGCTACTTATCTGATCACTTAGCAACAATTCTTTATCTATTCTAGTGAAAATGACAATCTATTAATCTTGGAATATCTAATAACTTATGCTACACAAAAGGACAACTATAATATTGGGGAGAGTTTTTTATTAGCTTTCTAAGTTTATGACTAATGTGGACTTTTCGTTTAGTTTTTAGCATAATCCTGTAAGTTGTACCCATATTTAATAACTATCAATCCAAATTTACGCATTGTTAATATGAATTTTATATTATTTTCTAGTTAAGTTCTCATTAAATTTTGAAGTAGGACTATTTTCCATACAGTTTTTTCCGACCACACCTATTACAGGTATTGTCGAACGAAGAGATTTAGTTTCGCGCAGAAATAATCTCCCTATATTTTAATACTTACTTACTCACTGGCACTATCGAACCCGTAGGTTTTCATGGCCGTGCGGACATAAGCTCTCCCTATCCTGAGCTAATGCTTTCCAATTATTCCCTGTATAATCTACTTCCCTCAAATCATAGTTAATGTTATTCTCCCACCTCATTCATGGTCTACCAACTGGGCGTTTTCCCTCTGGCTTTCCTACAAGAAACTTCCATGCAAGTCTTTCATTCCCCATACGTGCAACATGTCCTGCCCATCGCAGTCTACGAGACTTAACTGTTCTTATTATATCTGGCTTCCTATAGAGACCATGTAGTTAATTGTTATGCAGTCTTCTCCATTCACCTGTCTGTTTCATCTCTCTTTGGTCCAAAATATATCTTGACCTAATATTTTCCAATCATTTCGTGCATAATTCATCTTCCTAAAATTATAGTTGTTATTTTTCTTACCCCATTGTTGGCCTACCTGCTCGACACTTTCCCTCTAATTTCCCTACAAGAACTTTCCTTGGCCCACTTTCATTCTCCATTCGTGCAAAATATCCTGCGCATTGTATTCTAGGTGATTTATCTTTCTTATTACATGTTTGTGATTTTCCATAAACATCATATTATTATTATTATTATTATTATTATTATTATTATTATTATTATTATTATTATTATTATTTATTATTATTATTATTATTATTATTATTATTATACTGTTCTTAGCATTGAAAAATGTATGCTTGTTTATTATTATACATGTTTTCCTTATTAGAAACATCATTCTAAAATCTTCTAAAGCAGGAAGAGCTTGTTTTTATATTACCGATGTGTGCCATGAACAAAAAAGTTTGGGTATCCCTGATTTTAGACTAGAAATTTTAGAATCCCACTTTAATAAGTTCACCGTGATCACCAAGTGAGGAGTTTGGCGAGGTAATTTAGAAAAATTAGTAAAGGAGGGAAGTATTAATGAGGCAAGTTTGTTGAACGCAGTATTTTTACCACAAACACTTTTCTTTATTACAGTAATCGGACTTCACACAACAGCTGTCGCAAATCTACGAGCAACACGCAGAAGAGATGCAGCTTCTGGTGTCAAACTTCAGAAAGAGGAACGGAGAACTTCCGAAGGAGCGGTGAGTTTTATAAACCACAAACCGTATCTAACTCCATGTCACACGAGTCAGCATGCGTTGACGAAAATTAGACAGACAGATGGTATATTGCTATACATGTAGTAATGCAAATAACACAAAGGATTCTATGCGACATGCCCTTCTACATAAATTCAAATAAAACAAAACGCAACAGTTGTTCCAGCAGTTCGTGAATAATTACCGGTACACCTCTGAAAAAAATAGGTTCATATAGTTTTATTAAGTGAATACGTTATAGTTGGAAGATAGGAGGTGCGAGTCCCGATAGATCAGGAGTTTTTAAAAACTCCTTACATTCCTCTGGATGTACCATGTGGCGTGGGGTCGACTCAGCCTCTAACTTAATGAGTTCCAGACATTTTTTCTCGGGAGTAAGGCGGCCTTCACCGCAGGGGCTGACAATCCGGATGACAATAATGTCGATTCTCTTCCTAATATCTAACGCCCCCAGGAGTCCCCTAAGGCCTGCGTGAAAATGCTGTATATATAAATACACACATACATTTTGACTGCTGATTTCTCCTTTCACGCAGTTTTCCCCTCCCGCATATCCGAAGGGGGGATAATTTACGCCTGGAGTCTGTTACCATGGAAAGACTTATCATAAAGTAATGCCACGAGTGATTTCCAAATTATCGATAAATTCACTCCTCACGTCGTGAGTCGTGAATTTATCGATAATTTTGGAAATCAAGAGTGGCATTTGTTAGGACTATTTACGAATAAAATTAAAGCTGGTTTACTCACAAATCATTATTTAACTACAGTTATTAAAAAATATTTTTATATTTAAAGTAACGGTTGATGTTTGAAAACTAATGAGAAACGATATGGTAGCCTACGCTTTCTAACTACTGCTTCTTTTGTTTACACTGCAACCAAGATCATACTATTTATTGCCAAAGGAACGCAATATGTAAAGAATGCTCGTCTTAGTGGAGAACAAATGAAACACATCAATCTGTATATTAATTCATTTTGGATGTCGATATACATTTAAGAAGTGCAAACAGTGGGTTTCTTTTTTTGGTGGTATAATCAATTGCTACAAATGTTGACATGTAAGCACTATTATATACAATCTGGTAGCCGTATGTTGTTCTATAGGCTCAGTCCACTGCAAATAACCGGTCATACCTGTTCAGAATATTAAAAAGGAGGAGCTTTGCTTAAGATATGATAATCCTAACGTTGATAATTATTTCGTGAAACACGTCTCTGATTGGTTTGAATACAGAAATCATTGAAACGTGATTGGTTCATGACTCCCATTTGGGGCATGAGTAAATAGTCATGCAATGTTTGCACAGCTTTACTAGGTATAATATAGTTGCGGTAGCTTCCCGTTTCTTTCCAACACCCGACTCTCTCTTTTGCATCTTAAAATCTAAAAGATCTTAAGAAGGTCCCTAGGGGGCCCAACTTGGAGGTGAGGAGAGTGGATTTGGTTAAGTTAGACATAATTTACGTCCAGATTTTTTTTTACCATGGAAAGACTCATCATGCCATGTTTGAAGCTTTACTAGGGATATATAGAGGTGCGGTAGCATCCCGTATCTTTCCACACCCGACTCTCTCTTTTGCATCTTAAAATCTTAAAGATCTTAAAAGATCCCGAGGGTGCCCAACTTGGAGGTGAGAGAGTGGATTTGGTTAAGTAAAACCCTCCTGACTTTACCGAAATTCACCCCAGATGTTAAATATCATTTCCATCAGGGTTATATATATATATATATATATATATATATATATATTTGGATATCATAATTATCTTAATAAATATAACATCCAAATAAAAAGCTTTACTGTTATAAAATAAAATATTTCATAAAAATATGTTATTGTTATAGAAGCCGTATATGGTCCTAGACCGATGTCCCGCTACCTCTTATAATAGAAATTTGTATATAAGGAAGAAAACATAATATTTGCTCTGTGAGCCTGATGGCGAATATGGAATCGCGCTAACGTATTAATTAGAAGTCTCGGGTTTAACTCCCGGTTTAGGCGTTAATTTTTATTTAAAATGTGAAAGCTCTATTCTTATTGTAGGATTAATTCAAGTTCATTCCTATCATATTTTCCCCTAATTTTGTAGTTTGAAACGAGTCCACATTGAGACGAAAAACTGGATGATAGTGGGAAAAACTGTGGTTACATATGGATTCAGTACTGAAAAACATCATCTGAATTCTTACTAATTAACGTTAAAAAAATTAAAGCGCTATTTATGGTTGTTTCAATTCGAATAATGGCTATGTCACAAATTATTGAATATTGAATATGGGTTTGTGCGCATCTGACGTTGATCATCCAATATGAGGGCACAGCCTGTGACAGTACGACTTTACCTAAGGTGATTGGCCGCCCCTACTAGCTGTACAGACAACATTGTTAGTCGCCCTTCCAGTTATTTACCCATTAACCTGAGTATGTGATCTATTTTTGGATATGGCAGTCGAATCAGATGAACTCGAGTTTTTTTTTTTTTAGATGTTGTCTTCCCCTTCTCCTTACGAAACTTAAAACAGGGATATCTTGAAACTCTTGAAAGTATACAACATGAAGACTTTCACAGAATCTACCCGAATGTGTAATACAAAAGAAGCATCACACAACATAGCTAAATAGGCTATACTCAAGCAATAACAGCTCGGCAACGGATCTTAGAATCAAGGTGCAGGACGTATAAAACTACTTCAGAATAATAACTCCGAGTACATGTTTTAAAAGAACCTGAGATAAAACGCAACAAAAAAATTATTTGATACGAAAAAGTTCCTCATGTTATAAGACATGCAATAATTTTCCCATTGTAGTAAGTATATTGTTATTACTAGGGCAAGGAATTTATGCACGATAACACCAAGAAATGCATTATAAAAATGCAGTAATGCACTAACAATAGAAAAATGCACTAAAATTAAAGAAATGTAATATATTTATAAAATTCACATTGCAGTGC
>JASPKZ010004772.1:22500-28127 GCA_030220185.1 Diploptera punctata | reverse complement strand
TCCTCCCACAGGGCGGGTGCGCCCCGCTCTCACTGCGCCCCGGGTTTAGCTATTGCCTCCCAGCGCCTCGCGCGCGTTAGATCCTTGGTCGTGTTTAAGACGGGTCGGAAAGAGTCCGAAGCAAAGGCCGATGACGGGAGACGGCCACGTTCGAGACCCCGGAGAGGACAAGCCGAAAGCGGGCCGGGACGTGGCGGAAGCACGGCACCCAGGCCACCAGACATAGGGCTTGCCCGCCGGGCCTAACGCTTTCTCGACGAGCGAGCGGGCCTACTCCATACGCTCTGCCGTCGGACGCCGGCCAGGACATCCGAGAGTCCGAAGAGACGACCTGCCCGCGAGGGACGGCCACTCCGCGGTCTTCTCCCGGGCCCCTTGACCGGAAGCGGATCCAACGGGTCGCGACGTTCTACTTGAGGAGGAGAAAGCCACCTCGCCACCGAGGCCCTCCGGCCCGGTGCCACGGACTCCAACCCAGGCGAGCGCCTTGCACGCTACCGGCGGCCCGCGGCATCCTTTGGGACCGAAATTGCGGACCGGAGCGAAGTGGAACGGGTTTGAGTCTCCCCCTTTCGATAGTTCGGATCTCTCCCGTTTTACCCCTGAACGGGTTTCACGTACTATTGAACTCTCTCTTCAAGTTCTTTTCAACTTTCCCTCACGGTACTTGTTCGCTATCGGTCTCGTGGTCATATTTAGCCTTAAGATGGAGTTTTCCACCACTTTGTGCTCCACTCTCAAGGAACACGAATCTGAGGAGAGCTCCTCCCGAATGCAGCCGCGGTCCTACGGGACTGGCACCCTCTGCGGGCTGTGGCCCCGTTAAGGGAGACTTGGACGCGCGGCCCGCACTCGGCGCAATGGAACCTCCCACACGCCAAATGCCTTACCCGTCGCCGGGCAAGGTTCGTTTGCTGGGCTGATCCCTGTTCGCTCGCAGCTGCTAGGGGAATCTCGTTAGTTTCTTTCCTCCGCCTATTAATATGTTTAATTCAGCGGTTAGTCTCGCCTAATCTGAGGTCGGACGCGATTTTACTCTTTTTAATGCTCGGCGGACGGCTGCGAGCGCAGCTCGGGCACACCCATTGCGGTCATATAAGCCCGGCGTGACGACTCGACAACGCCGCCGTGTCAAAAAATGGTAAGCTCGAGTGGCACTATTAAAGATACCACCAACAGTTCGGGCGCAATGCATTAGAAATGCACGCGGCCGGGAATGGCGTTTGCCGACCCTCAGCAGGTGTGGTCCGGGATTGGAAAATCCAAGGGACCGCAATATGTTTAGAAATGTCGATGTTCAGTGTCCTGCAGTTCACACGGACAACGCGCATTTGCTGCGTTCTTCATCGACCCACGAGCCAAGTGATTCCACGTTCAGGGTTGTCAAAAAACTGTCGTTCACATTCGGAAACGTTGCAGACAAGGGGATTTTTTTTTTTTTTTCGTTTCAAACAGAAACGCAAGAGGCTAAATTAGCATCCGAAAAATCCGGGCGAATACACGTGTCTTTAAAACCGCAAGCGGTGCCCGGCTCGGTCTGCTAGCAAAAGAAAAAACTTCCGAGCGTTTATCTGATGCTGAACTCGGGCGCCCCAAGGAATCCGGCGTGGGCCACACCCAGTCTAACGCCTGTTCTGGCTTCATCAACTGGGGGGAACCATTCGACCGGCCTAGGGCGCACCGCGGAGGCAAGAGCCACGACGCGGTTCGTTCAGACTTTTTTTTTGAGAGAAACGACAAAGCGGTCTTGTAAAACTCGAGTAATGATCCTTCCGCAGGTTCACCTACGGAAACCTTGTTACGACTTTTACTTCCTCTAAATGATCAAGTTTGGGCATCTTCCCGGTGGAAATCGAGAGGGAAAACCCCCGCGCCCACCGGTCCGAAGACCTCACTAAATCATTCAATCGGTAGTTAGCGACGGGCGGGTGTACAAAGGGAGGGACGTAATCAACGCGAGCTTATGACTCGCGCTTACTGGGAATTCCTCGTTCATGGGGAACAATTGCAAGCCCCAATCCCTAGCACGAAGGAGGTTCAGCGGGTTACCCGGACCTTTCGGCCTGGGAGGACACGCTGATTCCTTCAGTGTAGCGCGCGTGCGGCCCAGAACATCTAAGGGCATCACAGACCTGTTATTGCTCAATCTCGTGCGGTAGAAGCCGCCTGTCCTCTAAGAAGATCAGAAGTCGCCGGCAGCGCAAAAGGATGCCGGGAGCGACTAGTTAGCAGGCTAGAGTCTCGTTCGTTATCGGAATTAACCAGACAAATCGCTCCACCAACTAAGAACGGCCATGCACCACCACCCACCGAATCAAGAAAGAGCTCTCAATCTGTCAATCCTCCGGTGTCTGGGCCTGGTGAGGTTTCCCGTGTTGAGTCAAATTAAGCCGCAGGCTCCACTCCTGGTGGTGCCCTTCCGTCAATTCCTTTAAGTTTCAGCTTTGCAACCATACTTCCCCCGGAACCCAAAAGCTTTGGTTTCCCGGAAGCCGCCCGCCGAGTCATCGGAGGAACTTCGGCGGATTGCTGGCTAGCATCGTTTATGGTTAGAACTAGGGCGGTATCTGATCGCCTTCGAACCTCTAACTTTCGTTCTTGATCAGAGAAAACATTCTTGGCAAATGCTTTCGCTTTAGTCCGTCTTGCGACGATCCAAGAATTTCACCTCTAACGTCGCAATACGAATGCCCCCGTCTGTCCCTATTGACCATTACCTCGGGCATTCCGAAAAACCAACAAAATAGAACCGAGGTCCTATTCCATTATTCCATGCACTCAGTATTCAGGTGATACTGCCTGCTTTAAGCACTCTAATTTGTTCAAAGTAAAAGTGCCGGCCCATCGAGACACTCGGTTAAGAGCACCACGACGGGTAGGTCAAGTAGGCCTTCACCAAGCACCGGGGTCCGGGAAACCCCGAAGGGATCCCAGAACACCCGGACCGGCTACGGCCACCAGCAGGACGTCAACACATTGCATGCCAGTTAGCACCGACGGGCGGTGAACCGGCAGCGTGTGGACACAAGTCCGGACTACGAGCTTTTTAACCGCAACAACTTTAATATACGCTATTGGAGCTGGAATTACCGCGGCTGCTGGCACCAGACTTGCCCTCCAATGGATACTCATTAAAGGATTTAAAGTGTGTTCATTCCGATTACGGGGCCTCGGTGAGTCCCGTATCGTTATTGTCGTCACTACCTCCCGTGCCGGGAGTGGGTAATTTGCGCGCCTGCTGCCTTCCTTGGATTGAGCAGCCGTTTCTCAGGCTCCCTCTCCGGAATCGACCCTGATTCCCCGTTACCCGTTACAAACATGGTAGGCGCAGGGCACTACCATCGAAAGTTGATAAGGCAGACATTTGAAAGATGCGTCGCCGGTACGAGGACCGTGCGATCTGCACACAATTTATTCAGAGTCACCAAGGCAAAACGGACGAGAACGCCCCGATTGGTTTTGGTCTAATAAAAGCGTCCCTACCATTTCGGTAGAGACCGAGTTGCATGTATTAGTCTAGAATTACCAAAGTTATTCAAGTAACTGTGCACCATCTAAGGAACCATAACTGATTTAATGAGCCATTCGCGGTTCACCTTACTTCGGCTTGCACTGAGACATGCATGGCTTAATCTTTGAGACAAGCATATGACTACTGGCAGGATCAACCAGGGAACTGCGTGTGTCAGACACCGAGCCGTGCGCGAGGGCACGGCCGCAGACCCAAAAAGCTTGTGTGCGAGAACGGCTACATCGCTGCAGCCATTCCCGCAGTTCACAGAAGTGCGTTAAGAGCACCGACTCTCTACGTCTCACTCCCTGACAAAGAAGCGAGGGTTAACCCCAACGCTATCTCTTGTTTAACGTGCAGGTACAACACTGAACGCTCGGAGCTGGAGAGAGGACGATAATGTACGAAATAACTGTTCACCGCATAGAGGCATCTACCAGAAGGAGAAAGCCGCGGTGTTGCTGTCCGGAGTGCTAGCACGGGCCAGACGCGCTAGCACTACATAGTAGTGTTTCACTCGCAGGATGTTCAACGCACCGGCCGGGGGACGGTAGCTTAGCAAGCGGGAGCGCGGCAGGGAAGTGCCGGCAGTACTGCTGCACGAGCCCGGTCAAGGCTCGACCGCCCGAGGGTCGGCGACTACATTGCACTCGTTCTCGTCGGCAATGTAGCTTTATACGTTTTTATCGAGTCCCGCATGCGGCAAAGCACTTGTAATTTTTTGTTGAACGAACCACTGCGATAAATATATAATTTCATTAAATTTCAGGACGGAGTGACAAAATTACGGCAAACCGTGACCGCCGACCGCCACGCCCTCAAAATTAATAAAAACCATCATGCCCAGCGAGGCGCCCTGTCCAGTAAGTTAGAAAAAAACATATTTGTGTATTCATCATCATCATCATCAGTTTTCTTTTTTTTTATTTACTTACTTTTTATTTACATAAGAAGGAGAAACAATTATTGGTGAACTGTTTACTATAAGGATGACTAAAGCGAGACGTCCACCGCCAAGTACCGCCATGCTGTGTAAACCGCCACGCCAACCGTGACGCCCAGTTTCTATGCAAACCGACAGCCGACCGTCACGCCCTTAAAATTGAGGAAAACCGTCACGCCCAGCAAGACGCCCTGCCCAGTAAGTTAGAAAGAAGTTATATTTGTGTATTCATCATCATCATCATCATCATCACCTAATTTTACTAAATTTTGGTAACATAACTTATTGCCCTGGAAAGCGAGACGTCCACCGCCACGTACTGGCATGCTGAGTATAGAAGTGTGACGCCAACCGTCACGCCCATTCTCGATGCAAACCGACACGCCGACCGCCACGCCCTGAGCAGTGAAACTTTATTAATACTTTTTTTATACATATATAGTACTGTTATCGTTGTCGGAATTGTATTAATTAATAATGATGATGATAATAATATAATAATCATAATTATTATTATTATTATTATTATTATTATATTATTATTATTATTATTATTATTATTATTATTATATATTATTATTATTATAACAATAAACAGTAAGCCCGACAGGCCTTGACTGACCATCCGGCTGCTGGCCTCACATCCACATGTGTTAATCACAGAGCCAGTGGTCAGCACGAGGGATCGCCTAGCCGTTATAGTTGGTATTAATAATAATAATAATAATAATAATAATAATAATAATAATAATAATAATAATAATTAATAATAATAATAAAAATAATATAAATAATAAAGAAGAGAAATAAGAAGAAAAATTAGGCACGTAATAAATAACAAGAAACAAACCAAACAAACAAACAAATAATGTCATTGAGCGGTTGGGTCAAGTAAGTTGCGGTTAGGTTAGGTTTAGAAGTAGGTTCGATTTCGTTCCGGTGTTAGGTTAGAGTATGTTACGTTTGGGTTAGGTTTAGTTTACGTTGAGGTTTAGGTTAAGGTTTATGTTAGGTTAGGTTAGGTTACATTTCGTTACACGAGGCTTTTTTCTTTTTTTTTTTACGCTTTTCACTACAATGGTTTTTTTTTTTATTTAATTTTTTTT
Source organism: Diploptera punctata (assembly GCA_030220185.1). Taxonomy (NCBI): domain Eukaryota; kingdom Metazoa; phylum Arthropoda; class Insecta; order Blattodea; family Blaberidae; genus Diploptera; species Diploptera punctata. The sequence continues at coordinate 22,567 of JASPKZ010004772.1, read as the reverse complement.
TAGGAGTTGAGTGTCTTAGTAAATTTATAAGGAGAGTGACGGGGAAGAAATGCTGTAGAAATTAGCT
>JASPKZ010004772.1:0-15000 GCA_030220185.1 Diploptera punctata | reverse complement strand
CAAATGGCATTACTAATCCCCTTAGATTGTTCACGTCCTCCATCTGGGTCATGAGTAAAGTTTGATCCTCTGTATTGTCCAGTACATTATCCAGAGGTAGTAATCCATTTAACAGGTATTCTGCGGACTCCCTCCATCCTCCGGTCAGCGACCCATCCTCCCTCCTTAAGGTGGACAGTACAGTCGGTTTCCTGACTTTGTCCATAACAAGTCGGTACGGGGTTCCCCATGCATCGATTGCCAGACTTTTCTCAACAAAACTCTTCCAAGAGTCCATACGGACTTCCCTCAATTTAACCTTAAATCGAGCCTTAAGTTCGATGTACTCTCGCAAGCACCTCTGTCGATGGCATTCCACTCTAGTTCTCTGATAAACCCGTCTAGCCCGTCTGACCTTCCCCCGCAATTTCTGCAGGGAGTCAGACCATGGTCTATACGTGTCTATTCTACTACCAGATGTTCTTGGTATGGAATGCCTCATCGTGGCACGGATTGCAATGGTAATCTCCCGCGCCTTCCTGTTAACGTCGTCTCCTGTCCTAACATCCGTAGGTACTACAAGGCCAAGTTTAAGCTTTTCGAAGTCAGCGCGTCGGTAGTTGAACCTCAACCTGGCTGGAGGCAGACCACCTGGACCCTCCTCCTTCAAGATATTGAATATGATCATGTTATGATCACTGGTTGTGAGATTTTGCCCAACCCTCCAATTCTTCAATTTATTTGCCGCGGCGCGGTTGGTAAGCGTTATATCTATATTAGATTCTGCGCCTGCTCGATTCTGAAAAGTGGGCGGATTGTACGGTTTATTCTCAACATTCAGATTATATTCAGAAATGAATTCTTCAAGAATTTCTCCGCGAGCATCACGTGTAGAACTAAACCACCAAGGTGATTTAGAATTCACGTCCGCTGTTAAGATCAATGGAGTGTCGGGGTACATCTCACAAATTTTTCTGAAGGGTTCCACATCCAGCTCCTCTCTGAACTGGAAGTAAGAGTTTCCGAGAATCAACCTCCCTCCAGGAAAAGAAACCTCTACACAGTTAGTATGACTGTCAGACAGCTGTGAAACACTTGTTATTCTTAAATTGTTATTTAGCACAATAATTGCTGCCATGAATCCCTCTCCCTGTTTAATAACACGGGCCGTTGCGGGCATATGAGGTATAATGCCATTCCTACTGTATGGTTCTTGTAGACATAATATGTCTATCCCGAATTCCTCTATTAATTTTCTTATCTCCGCCAAAACTGTTACACTGCGTTGCGCATTAATTTGCACAATCGTAGTGTAATCCGCACACTTACGGGTGGTAGGTCCGAACGTGGCTATCAGGCCACGGTTTTCTACTATCCAAAGTTATCCTTCCATGCGCTTTAACAAAGTCCTCATACAGTAGTTCTAACACCACACTCTCATTTCTCCTTCTAAATACTTTCCTAATTAGATCATATAATTCATAAGGGTCTGACGGCAAATTTATTGTTCGGAGTTCCAACCTGTCCGCTGCTTCCGGACAGTTGAAAGTTATACTCCGTCCCTTAGGATGCAAGTGTCTCACAACATGCCTGAGTGCTGTGACAAGATTCTGTCTTTCTTCAAGCCTACTTAGCCTCATATTTACCTCGATATTATCATATATTGCATTAATAGGATGCCTAACATCTCTGACAGGACAGCGATCAGACGTATCTTCAACTGATGGTCGTTGATGGATTCCCGGCTGCGTACTATCAACCTTGTTCACTTGGATGGGATCTTTTATGTTCCCTCTTTTGGGTTTAAATACTCCGAAGAGATGACGGAACTTGAAACGTTTTCCAGTTGTACTAGAAGTGGGCGCTTCATCCTCAGAAGTGGTGTCGTCGTCCATGATGTCCAGGTAGTTGACGCTGATTTTTCTTTGCTGAGCCGTGTTCTCAGCCAGATGACCTGCCTCAAGCAGGTCCGCTTGCGTCCCGACGTCCCGCCTTCCAGGGGTAGATTTTAAGCGATGCTGCTGCGCCCTTAAAAAGTTCCGTCTTCTCCTACATGGGGTATTTCTATTCCTTTTCTTTGAGGAACTATCCATAATCGATCTTAGAAATCATCCTGTCCAGCATAAATTTATATGTTGGACAGTCCTTCCCATTCGGTGTGCATCTCTTCTTACGAAGTGTACATGGTATACACACCTTCGGTTGTTCTTTTTTGGCACAGTCCTTTTTTTCGTGGTCTGCTTCACCACAATGTGAGCAGGTTGATGATTGTTTTCTACAATACTTGGCGATGTGACCCAAGTCCTGGCATTTCATGCAGCGGGCAACTACCACATAGTCCTTGATATTGCAAGAATAGAAGCCAATATATATTCTTCCTCTTTGGAGCAGTTCTTTACGCATCTTTGCACTTACTTCCACTACGTGGTGTACAGTGCTCTTGTTCCTCGGTCCAGTTTTGAATCTGAGTGAGAAGTTTTTCTTGAAAATTTCAAGATTCATAATCTCGGCGAAGTTTTGCTCATAGATAGTTTCTATGAGCTCTTCATCTTTGATGGTACTATTTATATCGTATATACTATCATTAGTGGTTTCCTCTTCCTTGGTTTTTCGATTTTCACTACATCTTTCAATGTAGGTAATTGCTGAAGTTTCTCGATGTCCGCCTCAGATTCGGTTTCGACTATGAGTAGTTTCTCAGTCGTTCTCAGATTTCTTATTCTAATCTTGTCCCTCGCAGGTTTTACTGTCTCCGTTATTAGTTTTTGTATTTCTTTGGCTCCTTTGCCCTCTGCACTGATGAAAGCAGTGTGTCTCTGTTGTTGTTGACGCTGCATCATTGCTGGTTTGCCAGTCACAGATGGTAATTGCACTGTTTGTGCATACGACTTGGTGTGCGTAGACTGCACCTCCCTTAATACTCGGTTTTCTGTTTCCAGGACTGTAACCTTGGTTTTTAGATCGATTATGATGCTTGAGAGTTTCCTCAATTCGTCGGTGATGATTGTTTTCTTCTGGTTACTCATCTTGTCCCCAGCTATTATGGTGTTCAAAGTTGATATCACCTCCAAGAAGTCGACTGCTTGATCCCCGTCTTCTGTGTCCTTTTGTGCGGCTGTTCTCTGCTGAATTACTAGTCCTCTGTTCACTGTCAGAGCTTGAACTAGTTCCAGCTTTCTCTCTATGTACATTATCTTTCTCTACTACCCTACTTGTACCCTGTTTAGTACTTACGTTCACCTTACTCTCACGAGTAGGTGATCTCCTGAGGCTATTCCTTGGTTGGAATGGTGAGCCTCCCTCCTCCTTCTCCTTCTCCTTACTCCCCCCCAAATCCCCAGAGATAGGCAAGTGCCCTACGTGGTCAGCCATAACGATGTAGTGTGTTAGTCCTAGAGCCACTCCGACATGGTGCAGTAAGGGGGAATTTCATCATGCACAGATGCCCGATAGTCACCGGGGCAGGGTCTAAATATTCATCGAAAATCCTCTCACCTGGCGCAGGCTACGCGTGACTCCACCAGTGTTTGCCTCTAGCAAACCGGAAGGGGCTATCTCCATGGAATGACCTTGAACATTCCCCTCGAGCCGGCGAAGTTACTAACTGGCCACGCGATACTAGCAAGTCCCAGGGAGCAAACTTATAATTTTGGGCCCAGGTTTACACGAACCATCAATGACCCGGGGCTGTGTACGTGAGGATGCCCCCTTACGTCTGGTTACTATGGGCCTAGGATCAGGGTTTCATTCGATGCATGTGCAAACACACATCAGAGGATGGGGAACACCTCCGGTTAAGTCCAAGAGTAGCCCGACCACCGGGACTACACGGTAAAGCTTTCGCACCTTGTCCAGAGGCTTAGCCCAACATAATGGAGGTGTATTACACAATTCTTTCCTTACTCCCCATCACCATCATAGGCGAAAGTTTGAAGCGAGCAATGGTAGAAAACAGACGATAGGAAAGATTGGCAGTCTCTTATCCAATCAGGCACGCGGGCACATGTGAAAGGACTTGTTAGAGAGACTATAGCCGGACGGACGGACTTAGACGGTGTGCAGACCCCTGCTAAAATCCAGTTCCCAACTACTGGCATCCAAAAAGACGAGCTTTCAGGCAACATCAGCAGCTCGGAATGTCCATCAACACGTCCGCACACCGGGGACTCTCATAGTTATCAGGTCGCCCCTACCCTGATAACCTCACAGATTGTCCGCGGGTCCCATGGACCTAGCCGGGAGGAGTGCAAGCAAAACCACCGACCGTTCCTCCATCCGCAACCCGAGGACGCGCCCTGCCGCTGCTGTGAGTCCAGCTAGATGAAAGCCGAAGCTAACACCGTCAGGGAGTAGATAGGGACATCTAGGCCCTGCCGTCCACCCCTTGGGATACCTCGGTCGTCATGACCATACTCCCAAGTCCTAGTTCTAGTCCTCCCTATCCTAACTTCGCGTCCACGTTCAAGTTCTCGGTCCTTACACCAACACTCCAGGGAGAGAGTGTTGGAGTTTGCACTTCTGGGCAATTGATGAGCTACATAGTACATCAGGTCACTCAATCCTGATGACCCCACAGTTGGTCCACGGGCTCCATGAGCCTAGCCGGGAGGACTGCTGTCGCAGATCCACCGACTATTCCCCTGTTCTGCCTCCAGGGACGTGTCCTGCAGCCGTTGTGCGACCGGCTAGGGCTACAAGCCCAACAGTGTGAGACTTTTAGTACATCCAGGTGCTCATCTCCTGGCGACCCCACAGTTTGTCGACGGGCCCGTAGGCCAAGCCAGGAACCAGTACAGTAGCTCCCCGCTGGACTGGTCCGAGCCGAGCCCTGGTGTGCCCCCAGGGACGCCTTCTGCAGCTGTTGTGGGCCAGCACGGAGCTCGCAAGCTCCAACAGATGAGCAATTAGTACGACAAGGCGCTCAACTCTTGCCTACCCCACTAATGGTTCACGAGTCCCTTGGACTTAACCGGGAGGACTGTCTAGCAGATCCACCGATCATTCCCCCAGTGCACCAGCTGGGGACGTGTTTGTTGCTGAAGTGGGTCCAGCCTGAGCTTTTAGTACGTCAGGTCGCTCAACTCCTGACGACCTCACAGATTGTCCTTTGGGTCACTCGGTTCCAGAGTCGGCGCTAAGCCCTCCTCCAAAGACCGCGCTTCCTCCTTTACCGAGATTGACCTGGTGGTAATTCCCAGCATTACGCCCGGTATTGTCCCATCCAGCCCGTTCGCAAGACTAGGCCTAGTCGTGTAGCTGCTGTGAGGCAGCCCACTGAGCAATGTAGGCATCCAGGGAGCTCATCTCCCATGGTGCCCCCACAAAGGTCCTCGGGATAAACCAAGAGAAGGGAGCAGGCGGAACTCCACAATCTCCCACCGCCTCGCCACGACGGCCGCTGTCCCCGTTGTGGGCACGGGGCGAGGAGCTTTAGTACAACAGTGCGCTCCTTTCCTGTTTGACCTCACTTATGGTCCGCGAGTCCATCGGACTTGGAAGGGAGGACTGACTAGCAGATCCACCGACCTTTTCCCCACTACGCCACCGAGGGGACGCGTTTTGTTGCTGAAGTGAGACAGCACGAGCTATGTAGTGCATCAGGTCGCTCGAGTCCTGACGACCTCACAAATGGCCCGCGGGTCCGGTCTGGACCTAGCCGGGAGGAGTGCAAGCAACACCACCGACCGTTCCCCTATCCGCCGCCCGGGGACGCGCCCTGTTGCTGTTGTGAGCACAGCTGGGGCCCGTAAACGGACCCCCAGGGAGTAGATAGGGACAGAGGGAATCTCGTTAATCCATTCATGCGCGTCACTAATTAGATGACGAGGCATTTGGCTATTTCTAGTCATCCAATCGGAGACCACTTACATCCTTTGAGCGAGGCGATGGAACCTCTACCGCCCGAAGGCAGCTATAGGGAGAGGAGAGCATCAGGCACGAGGGCCCTGCGATTGTCCTTACTCCCTTGATCAAGAGAGACTCTAGCGTTGGCACGACCACATACCAAGGGGGGTTCCAATTTAGAAAAATCTCATGCTTATAATTTAATAATAGTGAGCTTGGAGAATCAGGCAAGCGGGACCCCCCAAAGGGGATGGATCTCAGTTCGGCCTCCGACCATTACATTAAGGTGCAAGAGAACCTTAACGGGGAAACCTCGCGAAGGTGTCCACCCTGCTATTGCAGGCCCGCCGCCCAGGCTCACACTGTTGGCTTAAAGCCACAGGCGACAACCAAGGACTCGCAAAGCCCACCCTGAGCCGCCAAGAGTGGGTCTGAGCCCCAATCCCTAAAAGCTCAGCTCCACCCTCGACGTCAAGGCAGAGCGATGCTATCATGTCTTTGCAAAGCCATGCTCTTTGCCAAGAGGGGCGCGATGTCCCAGTCTCCATGAGACCCCGCCCCCCCAATCAACTTCAAACAATGCCATGCTTGTGCCAAATGTGGAGGAATACCTCACACCCAGATGTCCAGCTGAGTGTGAGACTTGTAACAAGGCCCGATCATTATGGAGTCGAGACCTCGGAGCAGCCGCGCCGAGGCCGAGAGCAGGCAGAGACATAACCCGCCGACGGCCTCATCGCCGCTAAACCCGGTTCGACTCAGCCCCTCCAGTGAACAAGGCAGTCTGGATCCCTGGGCGGAGAGGAGTCATAGTTCTCCTCCCGCCCGTTTACCCGCGCTTGCTGAATTTCTTCACTTTGACATTCAGAGCACTGGGCAGAAATCACATTGCGTCAACACCCGCTAGGGCCCTCGCAATGCTTTGTTTTAATTAGACAGTCGGATTCCCCGAGTCCGTGCCAGTTCTGAGTCGAGTTTATGTTGTGTCGTCATCTTATTTTATGTTTATGTTATGTCGTCATCTGATTTTATGTTTATGTTGTGTCGTCATCTGATTTTATGTTTATCTTGTGTCGTCAATCTGATTTTATGTTTATGTTATGTCGTCATCTGATTTTATGTTTATGTTGTGTCGTCATCTGATTTTATGTTTATGTTATGTCGTCATCTGATTTCATGTTTATGTTATGTCGTCATCTGATTTTATGTTTATGTTATGTCGTCATCTGATTTTATGTTTATGTTATGTCGTCATCTGATTTTATGTTTATGTTATGTCGTCATCTGATTTTATGTTTATGTTATGTCGTCATCTGATTTTATGTTTTAGTTACGTGTCGTCATCTGACTTTATGTTTATGTTACGTCGTCATCTGATTTTATGTTTATGTTACGTCGTCATCTGATTTTATGTTTATGTTATGTCGTCATCTGATTTTATGTTTATGTTACGTCGACATTTGATTTTATGTTTATGTTATGTCGTCATCTGATTTTATGTTTATGTTATGTCGTCATCTGATTTTATGTTTATGTTATGTCGTCATCTGATTTTATGTTTATGTTATGTCGTCATCTGATTTTATGTTTATGTTATGTCGTCATCTGATTTTTTGTTTATGTTATGTCGTCATCTGATTTTATGTTTATGTTATGTCGTCATCTGATTTTATGTTTATGTTATGTCGTCATCTGATTTTATGTTTATGTTATTCGTCATCTGATTTTATGTTTATGTTGTGTCGTCATCTGATTTTATGTTTATGTTGTGTCTTCATCTGATTTTATGTTTAGTTGTGTCGTCATCTGATTTTGTGTTTATGTTGTGTCGTCATCTGATTTTATGTTTATGTTGGGTCGTCATCTGATTTTATGTTTATCTTGTGTCGTCATCTGATTTTATGTTTATGTTGTGTCGTCATCTGATTTTATGTTTATGTTCTGTCGTCATCTGATTTTATGTTTATGTTGTGTCGTCATCTGATTTTATGTTTATGTTGTGTCGTCATCTGAATTTATGTTTATGTTGTGTCGTCATCTGATTTTATGTTTATGTTGTGTCGTCATCTGATTTTATGTTTATGTTATGTCGTCATCTGATTTTATGTTTATGTTGTGTCGTCATCTGATTTTATGTTTATGTTGTGTCGTCATCTGATTTTATGTTTATGTTGTGTCGTCGTCTGATTTTATGTTTATGTTATGTCGTCATCTGATTTTATGTTTATGTTGAGTCGTCATCTGATTTTATGTTAATCTTGTGTCGTCATCTGATTTTATGTTTATGTTATGTCGTCATCTGATTTTATGTTTATGTTGTGTCGTCATCTGATTTTATGTTTATGTTATGTCGTCATCTGATTTTATGTTTATGTTATGTCGTCATCTGATTTTTTTGTTTATGTTATGTCGTCATCTGATTTTATGTTTATGTTATGTCGTCATCTGATTTTATGTTTATGTTATGTCGTCATCTGATTTTATGTTTATGTTATGTCGTCATCTGATTTTATGTTTATGTTATGTCGTCATCTGATTTTATGTTTATGTTATGTCGTCATCTGATTTTTTGTTTATGTTATGTCGTCATCTGATTTTATGTTTATGTTATGTCGTCATCTGATTTTATGTTTATGTTATGTCGTCATCTGATTTTATGTTTATGCTATGTCGTCATCTGATTTTATGTTTATGTTGTGTCGTCATCTGATTTTATGTTTATGTTGTGTCGTCATCTGATTTTATGTTTATGTTGTGTCGTCATCTGATTTTATGTTTATGTTATGTCGTCATCTGATTTTATGTTTATGTTGTGTCGTCATCTGATTTTATGTTTATCTTGTGTCGTCATCTGATTTTATGTTTATGTTATGTCGTCATCTGATTTTATGTTTATGTTGTGTCGTCATCTGATTTTATGTTTATGTTATGTCGTCATCTGATTTCATGTTTATGTTATGTCGTCATCTGATTTATTTTATGTTATGTCGTCATCTGATTTTATGTTTATGTTATGTCGTCATCTGATTTTATGTTTATGTTATGTCGTCATCTGATTTTATGTTTATGTTGTGTCGTCATCTTATTTTATATTTATCTTGTGTCGTCATCTGATTTTATGTTTATTTTGTGTCGTCATCTGATTTTATGTTTATGTTGTGTCGTCATCTGATTTTATGTTTATGTTGTGTCGTCATCTGATTTTATGTTTATGTTGTGTCGTCATCTGATTTTGTGTTTATGTTATGTCGTCATCTGATTTTGTGTTTATGTTATGTCGTCATCTGATTTTGTGTTTATGTTATGTCGTCATCTGATTTTGTGTTTATGTTATGTCGTCATCTGATTTTGTGTTTATGTTATGTCGTCATCTGATTTTATGTTTATGTTATGTCGTCATCTGATTTTATGTTTATGTTATGTCGTCATCTGATTTTATGTTTATGTTATGTCGTCATCTGATTTTATGTTTATGTTATGTCGTCATCTGATTTTAAGTTTATGTTATGTCGTCATCTGATTTTATGTTTATGTTATGTCGTCATCTGATTTTATGTTTATGTTATGTCGTCATCTGATTTTATGTTTATGTTATGTCGTCATCTGATTTTATGTTTATGTTACGTCGTCATCTGATTTTATGTTTATGTTACGTCGTCATCTGATTTTATGTTTATGTTACGTCGTCATCTAATTTTATGTTTATGTTACGTCGTCATCTGATTTTATGTTTATGTTATGTCGTCATCTGATTTTATGTTTATGTTATGTCGTCATCTGATTTTATGTTTATGTTATGTCGTCATCTGAATTTATGTTTATGTTATGTCGTCATCTGATTTTATGTTTATGTTATGTCGTCATCTGCTTTTATGTTATGTTTTGCCGTCATCTGATTTTATGTTTATGTTATATCGTCATCTGATTTTATGTTTATGTTATGTCGTCATCTGATTTTATGTTTATGTTATGTCGTCATCTGATTTTTTTGTTTATGTTATGTCGTCATCTGATTTTATGTTTATGTTATGTCGTCATCTGATTTTATGTTTATGTTATGTCGTCATCTGATTTTATGTTTATGTTATTCGTCATCTGATTTTATGTTTATGTTGTGTCGTCATCTGATTTTATGTTTATGTTGTGTCTTCATCTGATTTTATGTTTATGTTGTGTCGTCATCTGATTTTATGTTTATGTTGTGTCGTCATCTGATTTTATGTTTATGTTGTGTCGTCATCTGATTTTATGTTTATCTTGTGTCGTCATCTGATTTTATGTTTATGTTGTGTCGTAATCTGATTTTATGTTTATGTTCTGTCGTCATCTGATTTTATGTTTATGTTGTGTGGTCATCTGATTTTATGTTTATGTTGTGTCGTCATCTGAATTTATGTTTATGTTGTGTGTCGTCATCTGATTTTATGTTTATGTTGTGTCGTCATCTGATTTTATGTTTATGTTGTGTCGTCATCTGATTTTATGTTTATGTTGTGTCGTCATCTGATTTTATGTTTATGTTGTGTCGTCATCTGATTTTATGTTTATGTTGTGTCGTCATCTGATTTTATGTTTATGTTATGTCGTCATCTGATTTTATGTTTATGTTGTGTCGTCATCTGATTTTATGTTTGTCTTGTGTCGTCATCTGATTTTATGTTTATGTTATGTCGTCATCTGATTTTATGTTTATGTTGTGTCGTCATCTGATTTTATGTTTATGTTATGTCGTCGTCTGATTTTATGTTTATGTTAACTAGTCATCTGATTTTATGTTTATGTTATGTCGTCATCTGATTTTATGTTTATGTTATGTCGTCATCTGATTTTATGTTTATGTTATGTCGTCATCTGATTTATGTTTATGTATGTCGTCATCTGATTTTATGTTTATGTTATGTCGTTCATCTGATTTTTGTTTATGTTATGTCGTCATCTGATTTTATGTTTATGTTATGTCGTCTCATCTGGATTTTATGTTTATGTTATGTCATCTGATTTTATGTTTATGCTATGTCGTCCTCTGATTTTATGTTTATGTTGTGTCGTCATCTGATTTTATGTTTATGTTGTGTCGTCATCTGATTTTATGTTGATGTGTGTGTCGTCATCTGATTTTATGTTTATGGTTGTGTCGTCATCTGATTTATGTTTATGTTGTGTCGTCATCTGAATTTATGTTATGTTGTGTCGTTCATCTGATTTTATGTTTATGTTGTGTCGTCATCTGATTTATGTTTATGTTGTGTCGTCATCTGAATTTATGTTTATGGTTTGGTCGTCATCTGATTTTATGTTTATGTTTGTGTCGTCATCTGATTTTATGTTTATGTTATGTCGTCATCTGATTTTATGTTTTTATGTTGTGTCGTCATCTGATTTTATGTTTATGTTGTGTCGTCATCTGATTTTACGTTTAGGTTATGTCGTATTCATCTGATTTTACGTTTATGTTGTGTCGTCATCTGATTTTACGTTTAGGTGTGTCGTCATCTGATTTTACGTTTATGTTGTGTCGTCATCTGGTTTTTACGTTTATGTTATGTTGGTCATCTGATTTATGTTTATGTTATGTCGTCATCTGATTTTATGTTTATGGTTATGTCGTCATCTGATTTTATGTTTATGTTATGTCGTCATCTGATTTTATGTTTTATTATGTCGTCATCTGATTTAGTTTATGTTATGTCGTCATCTGATTTATGTTTATGTTATGTCGTCATCTGATTTTATGTTTATGTTATGTCGTCATCTGATCTTATGTGTATGTTTAGTGTCGTCATCTGATTTCATGTTTATGTTATGTCATTTGATTTTATGTTATGTTATGTCGTCATCTGATTATATGTTTATGTTATGTCGTCATCTGATTTTATGTTTATGTTACGTCGTCATCTGATTTTATGTTTATGTTACGTCGTCATCAGATTTTATGTTTATGTTATGTCGTAATCTGATTTTATGTTTATGTTATGTCGTTCATCTGATTTTATGTTTATGTTATGTCGTCATCTGATTTTTATGTTTATGTTATGTCGTCATCTGATTTTATGTTTATGTTATGTCGTCATCTGATTTTATGTTTATGTTATGTCGTCATCTGATTTTATGTTTTGCTATGTCGTCATCTGATTTTATGTTTATGTTGTGTCGTCATCTGATTTTATGTTTATGTTGTGTCGTCATCTGATTTTATGTTTATGTGTGTCGTCATCTGATTTTATGTTTATGTTATGTCGTCATCTGATTTTATGTTTATGTTGTGTCGTCATCTGATTTTATGTTTATCTTGTGTCGTCATCTGATTTTATGTGTATGTTATGTCGTCATCTGATTTTATGTTTATGTTGTGTCGTCATCTGATTTTATGTTTATGTTATGTCGTCATCTGATTTCATGTTTATGTTATGTCGTCATCTGATTTATTTTTATGTTATGTCGTCATCTGATTTTATGTTTATGTTATGTCGTCATCTGATTTTATGTTTATGTTATGTCGTCATCTGATTTTATGTTTATGTTGTGGCGTCATCTGATTTTATATTTTTCTTGTTGTCGTCATCTGATTTTATGTTTATGTTGTGTCGTCATCTGATTTTATGTTTATTTTGTGTCGTCATCTGATTTTATGTTTATGTTGTGTCGTCATCTGATTTATGTTTATGTTGTGTCCGTCATCTGATTTTGTGTTTATGTTATGTCGTCATCTGATTTTGTGTTTATGTTATGTCGTCATCTGATTTTGTGTTTATGTTATGTCGTCATCTGATTTTGTGTTTATGTTATGTCGTCATCTGATTTTGTGTTTATGTTATGTCGTCATCTGATTTTATGTTTTGTTATGTTGTCATCTGATTTTGATGTTTATGTTTATGTCGTCATCTGATTTTATGTTTTATGTTATGTCGTCATCTGATTTTATGTTTATGTTAGTCGTCATCTGATTTTAAGTTTATGTTATGTCGTCATCTGATTTTAAGTTTATGTTATGTCGTCATCTGATTTTATGTTTATGTTATGTCGTCATCTGATTTTATGTTTATGTTAGGCGTCATCTGATTTTATGTTTATGTTACGTCGTCATCTGATTTTATGTTTATGTTACGTCGTCATCTGATTTATGTTTATGTTACGTCGTCATCTAATTTTATGTTTATGTTACGTCGTCATCTGATTTTATGTTTATGTTAGGTCGTCATCTGATTTTATGTTTATGTTATGTCGTCATCTGATTTTATGTTTATGTTATGTCGTCATCTGAATTTATGTTTATGTTATGTCGTCATCTGATTTTATGTTTATGTTATGTCGTCATCTGATTTTATGTTTATGTTTTGCCGTCATCTGCTTTTATGTTTATTTATATCGTCATCTGATTTTATGTTTATGTTATGTCGTCAATCTGATTTTATGTTTATGTTATGTCGTCATCTGATTTTTTGTTTATGTTATGTCGTCATCTGATTTTATGTTTATGTTATGTCGTCATCTGATTTTATGTTTATGTTATGTCGTCATCTGATTTATTGTTTATGTTATGTCGTCATCTGATTTATGTTTATGTTGTGTCGTCATCTGATTTTATGTTTATGTTGTGTCTTCATCTATTTTATGTTTATGTTGTGTCGTCATCTGATTTATGTTATGTTGTGTCGTCATCTGATTTTATGTTTATGTGTGTCGTCATCTGATTTTATGTTTATCTTGTGTCCGTCATCTGATTTTATGTTTATGTTGTGTCGTCATCTGATTTTATGTTTATGTTCTGTCGTCATCTGATTTTATGTTTATGTTGTGTCGTCATCTGATTTATGTTTATGTTGTGTCGTCATCTGAATTTATTGTTTATGTTGTGTCTGTCATCTGATTTTATTGTTTATGTTGTGTCGTCATCTGATTTTATGTTTATGTTATGTCGTCATCTGATTTTATGTTTATGTTGTGTCGTCATCTGATTTTATGTTTATGTTGTGTCGTCATCTGATTTTATGTTTAATGTTGTGTCGTCATCTGATTTTATGTTTATGTTGTGTCGTCATCTGATTTATGTTTATGTGGTGGTCGTCATCTGATTTTATGTTTGTCTTGTGTCGTCATCGTGATGTTTATATTTTTTATGTTATGTCGTCATCTGATTTTATGTTTAGTGTATGTGGTCGGTCATCTGATTTATGTTTATGTGTATGGTCGTCGTCTGATTTTATGTTTATGTTAACTAGTCATCTGATTTTTATGTTTATGTTATGTCGTCATCTGATTGTATGTTTATGTTATGTCGTCATCTGATTTTATGTTATATGTTATGTCGGTCACATGATTTTATGTTTATGTTATGTTCCGTCATCTGATTTTATGTTTATGTTATGTCGTCATCTGATTTTTTGTTTATGTTATGTCGTCATCATGATTTTATGTTTATGTTATGTCGTCATCTGATTTTATTGTTTATGTTATGTCGTCATCTGATTTTATGTTTATGCTTTGTCGTCCTCTGATTTTAATGTTTATGTTGTGTCGTCATCTGATTTTATGTTTATGCTATGTCGCAATCTGATTTTATGTTTGGTTGTTCGTCATCGGAGTTTAGTTTTGTTGTGTCGTCATCTCATTTTATGTTTATGTTGTTCGTCATCTGAAATTTATGTTTATGTTGTGTCGTCATCTGAATTTTATGTTTATATGTGTCGGTCCATCTGAATTTATGTTTTGTTGTGTCGTCATCCGAATTATGTTTATGTTTGTCGTCATCTGATTTTATGTTTATGTTGGGTCGTCAACCTGACTTTATGTTTTATGTTATGTCGTCATCTGATTTTATGTTGATGTTGTGTCGTCACTGATTTTATGGTGTATGTTATGTCGTCATCTATTTTACTTTAGGTTATGGCGCATATATTTACGTTTAGGTTGTGTCGTCAGCTGATTTTACGTTTATGTTGTGTCGTCATCTGATTTACGTTATGTTGTGTCGGTCATCTGATTTTAAGTTTATTTTTTGTCATCTGAGTTTACGTTTAATGTATGTCCGTCATCTGATTTTATGTTTATGTTATGTCGCATCTGATTTTTATGTTTAATTAATGTCGTCATCTGATTTTATGTTTATGTTATGTCGTCATCTGATTTTATGTTTATATATTATTCGTCATCTATTTTATGTTTTGTTATGTCGTCATC